>JARJEB010001506.1:0-14915 GCA_030264535.1 Liometoxenus newtonarum
TATATATATATATATATATATATAAGGTACTCACTCTATAAAATATAAACCTTTATAAAGCTTCAAGAAAACACCGCAAGGGTTGACTCAGGATAACACAATATTTACAAGGGAAAGTAACTACCAAATAGAAAGCAGCAAAAAATTTTTTATAAGACTAGGTGAAAGATATTCAACTTTACAAGATGTTAGTAATTGATTGGTTCCTGTCTTGCTGAAATTTTTAAGTTTATGTACCTAAATTACGTTTACTTTTTGTCAAAAAATAATCTAATATAAAAAGCACAAAAAAAATTTATGAAATGTCAAGTAGTTTAAACTACTTGACATTTCTTTTCAAATGCCGATGCTGGCGACCCCAAGTAGGATCACGACGAATCACGTGGTTGTAGTATTCCACACACGGCATACTGATTTGTACGCCTATTAAGTATTCTAATATGACGTCACAAACGTCAAAATTTTAATCGTGGAGTATGCCATTTGGCTGGCGCTGCTGAAATATGCTGTACGGCAATATGACATTCTGGAGTATGCGTCCAATAACCAATAACGTTTTTATCCAGCCTTAGACATCGTGTTTTCATCGAGGAGCAACCGAAATTTGGAGGTTATTAGAATACTCAATTGAACAATTACCGGTGGTGTCGACCTAAATAGCGCAACTTTGACTTGATAAGTAGTCAGTCTAGGTCCTCCCCTTTCTACGGCTTCCTATTCATAGATTTTTTCCGAAAATATCTACTTAAGTGGAATATTAGTCAGTAAGAGTCTGACATTGGCTACCGGCGATAGTCAGTATTTTTTTTAAATAATTTAGTTTCGTCATGTAAAAATAGTACGTGGAAAAATTCCCAGAAAACATGACCCGAAACTAATTCATCAGTCTAAATTCAAAATAATGTTGAAAAGTTGGTCGTCCAACTGATTGCAATCTGGTTCCATGTTAAACCAAAATATTATCGAAAACAAAGAGGCAAATAAAACAAAAATCTGGCAAACCAGGAGTGTTTGTGCACTATATTTCAGTGGTCGGTGGCTTTGATGAAAATGTTGAAACACAATTGTTGCCAGAGTGCAGAAACACAAACTAACAAAACCAAACAGAATAGATAGGATAAAATAAATGTATAGATAGATACTGAATGGATGGAAACATTTATCCGATGTCGGAATGTGACGATTTATTTGCAAGCGCCAGGAATTGGGATGCATTAACAGAACAATGACGACGGTAATGCCGGTAACAAACGGAATTGTAGACTATTTTCGATGTTTCCATCTGTGTTTGTGCTTGCTTAGCTTTGTTTCTAACCACCAGGTATAGAGGGAGAGTAAATAGTGCACTTGGATTTTCACATATAAGTTCTACTTTTACAAACAAGCAATGAAAATAAGACTTATCTTATTTCGTAATAAGAATCGTATTCTGGAATAATACATTCTCGTCATCCATACCGGATGTGATTTTTAGTATATCTACAGATTCTCTTTTCCAACTCGAACTCCAATAATATTTTCTTAGATATCTTGCAAGATTTTTTTTGTTGGAAATCTGTTTGGTTTCTTACTCTGCAAATTTTTAATCCATTTTTTTTGCATTTCAAGATAAAATACGTTTGCAACTTAATCACAAATCACGCTTCTACGCCTCGCTTAATTTTTACTCCCCGAAGCCTACACAACAAAATGTCCTCACGATACAAAGGCACCAAAGCCAATAAATCCTTCAAAACACAAAACAGACATGTAACGTGCTCGTGCACAATTCTCATTCACTCAGAAAAGTATTTTTCCCACAAGTCCACAGTTATATGAAAGTTAACGGCAATTTGTCATAAAAAAGTTTTTAATTAAATTAAGTAGAACTCTAGTCCTTATTCAGTCTGTTTTTCAGCATTTATTAGTTCCATCTTTTTTTCCATTGTTTTATATCGTGTTCGGTTCTTAAAAGTTTTTCTTTGCTGCTTTTTAGAAGTGAATGCTGGAATAAACAAATATGTACGGATATATCGTGAAGCAAGACGGTTAAATAAGAAGAAGATTTATAAGCGAAAGTATGAATTATTATCTGAGGGCTGTTAGTGCCTGTTTTATATTATTCGTAAAGGAAAACGACACGAAGTCGAAATGAAACGGAAAAAGAATAAAAAGAAAAGAACATGAAAAAAGTTCTCTTTGTGCGTATTACTTCGCTTTAAGTATGGTTGTATGCGTTCTGGGGGTAGTTATGTGTTGTATGTATATATGCCGAATTGGTGCCGGGGGTTAATAAATCCTCAAATGGCTGTATAAAATATGGCTAAGGGGCAATTCATTTTCCGCTTTTTTTTACTTACTCCACTTGCCTTCCGCGACTTTCCGTTCTTAATACGAATTCTCTTTACAGTACTCGACATTCGTTCTATTTCCGGTTCACTTTCATTTCTTTACAAGCAAGTTATTCAACTTTTTGCTGTAAATAGGAGAATTCTAAACTTTTTTTTTCATTTCTCTTTACATTCTTAGGTTTTCTTAAGATAACATTATTTAATTATATAATCTTGTTGAAGACAGAATAAATAAAGTTTACTCTTAAATATGTAGATTTCTGTAATATTTATTATATCTTCTTTGACATTAGGATTAAGAAATAACAGAAACCTGTAAATATTTTAATCGCCATCTAGTAGTTTTTTTTATCTTCAAACTGTTATTTTGTCTTTTCTATCCAGTCTTAAAGTTTTCCCAAATTCCTTTTTCCTTTCATTTCACCGTAAGTCCAATTTCTTATTTTCTGGAGTTGAGTTGAAGTTACATGAGAGGAATCTTTACGCTCCTTGCACAACAGTTTAATGGAACGCTAACGTGCAAAGAATTTGTGAAACAGTTGTAAGTTGTAATTATATATTACGTTCTTATCTCGCAAAGTTCTCGCCCTAGTCTAAGCTGCGTTCCTTGTTTGCGTCCTTTTTCCACTCCATACATCAATTTATCTTACATTTCTGTGATTCGCCCAGTCTCATCACTTCTCCTCATTCTAATGTGATCTCATGACTCTGACACTGACAGGAGACGAAGGGAAAGCATTTAATGAACGACTGCACTCTGCAAAGCCGTATATCTAAAGTGTCTGAACTGAAGCGTATTTCGCGTTCTAATGCAGCTTCCAGTTCACGTAAGTACTTTAATTTGATTGTGGCTACCAACGACCAGTCGATAATTAAAATAGTTAAGTACTTAACTTAATTATTACCACATCAAACAATTATGAAAAATTTACGGTTTTTAATTTAAAAAAAGTGTATTGAGATGTTCCATGTCAGCAGGTGACAGCTTTAACCTTTATTTGACCTTCTACTTCTCAATAAAGATGGCGGAAAAGGGATAGACCTCAAGCACATCAAGAGTCATCCCGCTCATTCGGTTCAACTAGCAAGGTTAAGAAATAGTTTATGTCGTGTTTCGATCTCAAGATGAAATGTTTGCACAGCACAGCGGAACGAACCGTGAACCTACAGTTTGAGTTTATGTAAATTTATTATGTTTGCACAGAAAACTGGGAGAATATTCGTCACTCCTTTACTCCAATCGTCTATTAGTCTTCTGTATACACCAATACACGCACATTCTTAGCTCTACTCGTTATAGATTATAGAAATATAGAGCAATAGTTTCAAAAGATAAGGAATGAAGAAATACTTCAAAAGTTCAAAATGGAAAATACCAAGAGTTGTGGTAGATGGAAACACCAGAAAACTGAAGTGAGCACAAGGTATGCAACACAACATTCAAATCTAGTATATGCAATACAACATACACGTGCAGTGAAAGTAGGTGTAGTATTGTCGTTGAGTATTGTCACATGCATAAGTGCAAGAGATATGGCTAGAATAAGGGTCAAAAGCCATAAAATAACAATATCGTGCATTCTATTGGAACGATCCAAATGAACTAGTTGATAGACTAGTTGATGGTTATTACATGCTTCAAAGCGAGCCTGTAACAATTCACACGATAATGTAATAGTTGCAATCGAAGAAGAATTACGAGAAGCAAAATATATATACTTAAGTAATAAACAATCAATCAGTAATACATTCTTCATCATTATAGTAACATTAACAACAAGAACATGAGTGTTGATAAGTTTGGTCAACATTCAAAAATTAAATCGATTGTTTATTATTAAATCAATCAACTCCTAAGCGACAAACGTTAATCGTTGAACACCTAAGTAGTTCGAACATCCAATAGAATAAAGTGAAGTGTAGTTTCAAGATGTATACCTAGTGATGAAAGTTGAATTGAACTGTTTCGACTGAACTGACATTTAGGATTTACATTTATAATTGCTGTTTGAGTAAAGAGTTTAACTAAACTTAACACAACGATGCTTATGATGTATGCTTATGCTAAAATAAGTTGCCGTTTGCTCACGATGATGGCAATAAATTTACGTAAGAGCGTAGAAGACACAGAAACTTGCAACCATTTTGCAACCTTCCGAGAGGTTAGGTTGAAACCTCTCAAGTCTTATTTTACCGCATGCCATAGTCATTATCGTTTCGTCAAGTTGCAAGTAAAAGTCGAACAAGACAAACCATACGGTTTGTAATTTTAAGTAGGATTTTAGATTTTACGAAATGTATTTGCATAAATTTTCTGTTCTTTAACTGGGAGTCTTGTAAGCTTTTCAATATCTAACTACGCCAGGGCGCAGTTAGAGAAAATAAGCCGATTTGTATATTGGCATAAAGAAAAGAAAAGACAAGGAAATTACAATTTTTAATTTATTTTTCGTTTTTCTTGTTAGCTCATTTGTATAATTTACATTAAGATCGAATTATTTTGATTGGTCATATTGAGATTAGCATTGCAACTAAAATTGCAAACTCTTAAAGTTAATTTTGTTGATTTTAGTTTAGTTTCGGTTTACTTTGGTTTGGCATCGGTTGGTTTTGGTTTTGTCGATATCACAGGCCGATATTGAATAAGTTTTACATCGTTCCCAGTTAAAGTTCTCCTCCTTCTCATCGTTCGTTTTTGTTAGTTTGTTTGGGGGGGGGGGGGGCATTTATATTTAGGAAGCCAAAAGCGCCCGTAGCATTTATATAAACGACTTGGTGCCTCGCGAACCAAAGTTTCACAACAGTTTTAGATTACAAACGAACTGATCCAAGATTACTACAGATGTTTAACAATTCGACCTTTGAAGCTCCACGCCGTCGACTCTTTCGCATTCTCTACTCTTGGATTAGTTTTTTTTTTGTTGTTGTCAAAGACTGATTTTCTTACTTTTTTCCATTTTCTGAATATGTCGCAACGATTGTTTTAGATAACAGTCTTTTTGGATGTTAATGTTATTGATAAAAAGCGACACTCGGAAAGTCATTAATGGAAAGCACTTTTACTTGCTTTGACCTAAAACTGAAGGGAGTGCAAACGAAGGGAGTGAAAAAGCTGTTACACGATTCAAGAAGTTTATGTGGAAGTAGGAAAAATGTATTGATAACGAAGTTTTGTTAAGAAAAACTGTTGACAAATTGCTTTATGAAAATGAATTTGTTCAACACGTCAACATAAATTCATTTTAAAGCATTTGAAAGAAGTATACAACTTTAAAATCTATTACTACCTAAATAGGGAAACAAAAACTTGATTGTTATGAAAGATTTGGTACTTAAGGATCTTCCAAGTAAGACAATGATCAGAGCAATGAACAAGAAAAAAATCCTCTTTCTATATCAGTCTTTCTCATTTTACATTAATTGTATTTAAACTTATTAAAAAAAGCTGCGCTCGAACTAACTTTAAAATGTGTTACTAATTATAGTGGAGCGAAAACTTGAATGTTTTAAAAGATTTCTTTAAAGAGTTTCCAAGTAAGTTAGTGATGAAAACACTGCACAACAACTCCCAACTCCAAAGGTCCTCAGTCTTTCTTGTTTTACATTAATACATTTTCAATACAATGCAAAGTTTGGCATAAAATGCAAACTTTTTAACAAGACTGCACTAACGACTAGTTAAAGAAAAAACTAGTATAGATTAGCTTGTAAAGGAATGGAAAAACTTTTCCTGAAGCATACCGGATATATAATGAAGCACAATAAAGAAACCGCCAAAATAGCAATCCTTTTTTTTCAAGGAATAAAAAGGTGCAGTAAATTTTATTTGTCAATAGAATATTTTACATTTTCATTTAATTGCATCTATAAATTTTTGTGATTTGCTTTTAACCCGTGTTTAATGATACTAGCACTCTAGCACGGTTTGATAAAGCCATTGTGTTTCAAATCACTTTTACGAAAAGTTAAAATCACAAACATAAAATAAAATGTGAAACACAGAAAAAACATATAATATAATATAATATATGTATTGGCTGTTAATCGGGGGGTCGTGGGTTCAAATCTCAGAGCCGGAGACAATTGTGTCGACTGCGTTCAATAGATGTGTATACTGTCAATGTTACATGTCATAGAAACAGTCGTCTATCCAAAGTATAATATAATATATTCTTTCGCACCCTCGAAACCATTCACTTATTTAATTGACAAATAAAGTCAGTTCTTCAGTTTATATTTGTTTGCGGATGCTCACATCCCCTCTTGAATTTTATTTAGCGTACTACTTTCCGCATATAGTTTTCCGCATATATTAGCAACATTTGAATATACTTACAAGTTGCAAAAGTAGTTTTCGTTTGCTTGCTGCAATAACTGGAACAAAAACAGAACTATAGTGAAATGTGCATGCACTGGATTGAAAATAAAGTATTTCCATTCGAAACTTTTCGCTATACCCACACATTTGGAAATGCAAATTGGGATTTTACGCAATTTAAGCCCTGAATCAAAATAAGGTAGTTTTAATTAATTAATGTCAATGCACATGCCATACTTTGTAATTATTTTAATTATTCATTACGGTAATGATTGTTTAGATATTTTGAAGTTTGCAACCAATAATTCATATTTAAAGGAATAGTTGTTATAATTTACTATAAATATTTGTGTCCATACCGTATAAATTAATAAAAATTTTACTGAATTATTAGAATAAGTAATTAAATTTTCTTCATTTAAGTGTTGTAAGTAAACACAACTTTAAATAATGTTGAAAAATTGTTCAAAAACATAATTGTGGTTTTGGAAGTTTAATTTCCGCAATCATGAAATTCTTGAAACTATATTACCATATGCTTTGAAAGGGATATAGATTTGGGTAGAGCAAATTCGCTTTGGATACATCTTGCCTAATCGTTTTACGCCATAACGCCCATAACTAAACACCACCAAAACAATAACTTTATAATTAGATAGTTAACTATAAGTACTCTAGTAATTTCTTCGAATCCGTGAGTTTCCAGTGTGCTCTGGTTGCCTACACTTGCACAACCTTAGAGATCCAGTCTGGTCTGCACTGCACTGCAGAACAAGTCTAAGCCTAAAGTGGGAAGGGAAATTTAAACAGCCCGACAAGCAATATATTGGGTCTCACAAAAACCGATCACATATCATATCTCTATGTAAAAACTTCATTAACAAATAATTTGTCCAGAGGTATTAATAATATCACAAACAATAATCCGGTTCGAAGGACCATTGTTTGTAATATTATTAAATTCAGTGAATTTTGCTTGGCAACGCTGTAATTTAATATTACCAAACTACCATATTCTTGTTCACCTTCACACCTTCTCTCTCTCTATCTCTCTCTCTCTCTCTCTCAACTTTATATAAAAATTGTTATCAAACTACATTACAACTGATTTTATACAACAGTGCTTTAAAGTTTGCTTACTTTATTATCTATTATTACATGATTTTTAATAGTTATTTTTACAATTACCGAATTTATTGAATTATTATTTAATGATTAATTTCAATACAGTTAACACCAAAAGTTTCTCTAGAGAAATGAGAAATGAATACTTTGAGGATTTTATTAACCACAGAAGTAAGAAAGTAAGTAACTAATGATAAGTAATAAATTAAGCTGTTGCGTGGTAATATTATCGCGTGGTAGCTTTTCCTGCAGGCAACGGAGAATATTCTTAACAACCCTTCACTTTGGTGTCTGCTAATGCCAACTGAACAACTAACCGATGAAGGATCAAGCAAGTTAAAGATGAAAGTTAAACCTCACCGGCCGGGAGGAAGCGAAGGAGCCAAACCTCTCGAACCTAAATAGTTGGAGTAGGGCTTGCAACCAAAACAGTTTAATCTATAATTGTTGTAAAATGGAATACCTAGGTGAATGTGTATGCGGTTCGGACCCTTGTTCTTCAACTGACGGACATCGTGAATGTACTTTAGCAATAATAACTTAATTACTGATCATGTTCAAAATTGTAATGCTTGAATATTGGTCTTTGACCAACAAATATATTTACCAAAAATTGGTCACTTACATAGTTGAATAAATGGACCCAGTATACATAGATTTCTGTAATTTTTAATCTCTTTTTTTGTAAATGAGTAAATTACAGAAACGCGCATATTTTAAGCGCCATCTATCTTACTGTTACCTTATGTACACCAATCCAGGAAACATTTTTCAATAAATGTATGTTAGTTTTGAGTGTTGTGACTTTGTTCGAAATAAATTAGCATATGGAACCTCCTTTTCCTTGAAGTTCAAATTTCAAATTTGACTTTTAAAAATTCAAATAGAAATATGTATTTTTTATTCAATTTACCTTCCTTTATTTGCGTGTATCTCGTCGTTTCACGTTTCTTCATCCTATTATCCTTCTTCTTATTTGTCAAGGTCCTTGGTTGAAATCCTTGGTGCGCATTAAAATAACGATTTCAAAACATCAGATAGATATATGTATACTCAGTATTCGTATAAAAACATTAACTCTGTTTATTTGGCTTAGCCGGCTCGTTAGGTTTAATGTCGAATCAGATAGTACGTTCAGATGGTACGTTTGCTCAGTTTGTATAAATGTTCACTCAATGCCAATGTAGAAGTGAAAGCCAACATGTCGTATATTTGGGTGAAAGTGTCGCAATGACAGAGACATTAACGCAAAATGGGTCAAGGACAAGGGCGCACAAAGGGAATTGACCCGATTTGTGTAAGTAAAACACAATTTTAAATATTTTTCTGTGATTGAAGGTCCTCGAAAATAAAAGAACATTAACAGATGTTCCTCTGAGGCATCCAAGCGAATTACAAAACGCGGTATAAACATACAAATTAGGATCAGGATCACTAAAACTATTTTCTGGGACATGCTGTAGAAAGTTGTAAAATTGAAACACAAACATTGTTTCATGGAAGGCTCCGAGTGAAGTGATGAGTTGATATTTTTCTAGCTACACGATGTTTGTGTCACTTCTGATACGTTTTACTTTTTTCTACTTGACACTTGCTTATTCCTAGTAAGTATATACAGCAATCAACCCGGTCAAGTCACGACCTCAACGTCTCATCTGCATACAGTTTGATTAAATTGGCAAAATTTAATAAATAATATTTTAATCCAAGTTGTATATACAAGTGTTATGTATTCGTTGGAGACGTGTCCTTGAAAAGTGGAATGTGTAGAAAAATGTTATTGCGTAATATCCACGTTCATAAAACCGGGTAGCGTATAGTAGTAGAGACTAGAGAGCACCCAATATATCATGGTGGTGAAATACAACCTGTCAGTTTATACTTTATACCGAAGCGTTCGTGAAGTTCATAAATTAATCAACTTTGCGCTGGTTGTGCGCATTCGTTCCGCAATGTGAAAGTGTATGTGGTCCAAATTTCTATGGTAGGTCGTGCAGGCAGCCAAACATTGTAACCAATTGAAAAAATGTCGATGATAATCCTAAACATGCCAGCATACCATCGACTCGATTCAGAATTGCAAAACCGCGCGCATTCATAGCACAAGATAAAACCGAATAATTGGAATATTCGTAATACCAGGAAAATCTTTTGATTTTGGTAAATATATCATTTCGGTAGTTATGTATTTTTCAAAGATTAGCCAAGTTATATAAAACGGGAATATGTACTTGGGAAAAACTTCAAGGCTAAAGGAAAACTAATTGGGTTAAAATTATATATAAAACTAACAACGATTTGACTGAAAAAGTTTCAATGAGTCGGGTGATTTTGTTAAATATATAATTTCGGTAGTTATATATTTTTCAAAGCCAAGTTATATAAATCGGGAATATGTACTTTGGAAAAACTTAAAGGCTAAAGGAAAACTAATTGGGTTAAAATTTATATATAAAACTAACAACGATTTGACTGAAAAAGTTTCAATGAGTCGGGAGTTTTTCCTTTTTCCCAAGCCTCTCATTGAAAGATTTATAGGATTTTCAAGAATATATTCGTATTGTTGACAGATTAATAAGAGCCCTAGCTGTTTGCCAAAGCAATAAAGCAGCGGTACCACATCCAGAAACGAAAAAGACAGTGACAATTGTTATAAATAATCCAATTGTGAACTACAGGATTATCAATAATAAGCACTTCCAAATGGAAGGCTGTGAATGCTTTGCTTTTGACTAAGGAAACGAAAATCTAATTAACGAATTGATGCAAAGTTGCAAGAACAAACAATTCAAGAAGCAGAAATACGAAAGAAACGTTCAATAAATGAAAAGGAAGATGAAAGAAACAATCAACTATATAAAAACTCTGAGTAAAAGAGGAAAGATCGTCATCTAGGTATATTCGTTGACTGTATAATAGAAGAAGACTGGCAAGTGCCTGTAAACTAAAAGTTTCAATACCGACCGCGTCCCGCGTCCCCTTTGCCCAAATGATTTTTGCTACTAGTCGGCGCTGCAGTGTGGCTTTGGCATTTTTACAGTTGCCAGTCTTCTTCTATTATTCAGTCAACGGTATATTCCTTTTTATATAAATTTTGCAGTAATATTAATATAATTAAAGTATTTCCTGGCAAGAATAAAAAAAAGGAAGAACTTGAGTAATAAATTAAAGAAAATGAACGAATCAATATTAAAGCAAAAAATGCTACAAGAAAACTTCGAAGAAAACAATGAATTTCTCAACTTAAAAAAAAAAGTTATAAAGTGCGTGCGTATGGGAATATTGTATATGCCGTTTCACGTATGTAAAGTGGAAAGTTTGATTAGTTATCAACTTTACCCGTATGTTTTTATTTTTTATCTTTATCTAGACCGCCCTGTCTTGTCAAGCTGTAAGCAGTTCTAATTTACTTCTTTCTCTTCTTTATAAGACGTTTCTTAGTAGTTATCTTTCTCTGTCAGTCTCCTTCTTTCTCGTTGTATGTTCAATGCAGTAATAGACAATTGTTGTTTGGGTTGCATACATTTCGATAACTACGTGTACCGTACCTATATTTTCGCTCCGGATTATCTCATCTGAAATCATTGTGCAAATAGTTGCTAATTTTAAACTTTTATGAACAAGATAATCTACGATACACATATACGAAAATCAGTAAGAATAGTTGCAGCACTTACTGCACTTACTGTTCAATGTGCCAAAATCATTTGCAGAACGAATATATTGAAAGGAAGAAAGGTAAAAGCACGAACACGCAAAGTCATTAATTTCATTAAGAGTAACGTTGCTATCAGTCTAAAATTGATTAGTTTTAATCAGTACTCGTTTTTTCTACTTCTGCGTTTGTTTGAGTTGTTTTCGTTTGCGTTTACCTTTACGTTGTCGATTGCCATTGCTGTTGATGCGCGAATCCTCTTTCCAAGTTTGGAAGTTTGCACGTTTGCGTAACCGTTTCTCGTTTCTCGCGTTTCGACTTTTCGTATTCTGAACATTACAACATTTACCATAGCGCAAAATGTTGAAGGGGTGTTCTGCAATTTCCGTGATTGTACGTAAGTAAGTACGTGAGAATCTTAAGGGTGTGGTAAGGTAAGGCAGTCGAAAGTCGAAGCTAAACTTAAAAGCAATAAACCTGCGATTTGATTTGATTAATTGGTCGAATGTCTCGTCAAGACAAGCGCGCGTACTAAGTTTTTGATTTATTTGTTGGATAATTGCTTTCGTTGGTTTTCACCTTCAGGTACCTATAGCTTTTTAAAAACTTCATTTCAAAGAAAATCGAACTCAACGTCTTAAGTGCAAAGAAAAGGGGAATTTAATTCAATTGAATGAAAATAATATACAGGATGAAGCAATTTAATTGTTTGTTTTTGAATTAGGTACTCACAGTCAAGTGGAAGTCATTTATTTTGGTTAAGTATAAAATCAATTTTGTCTCAATTATTGTTCTGCTTCTGCTGATTGTCTTCCGGGTCTTCATATTGAGATATAAAATTATCTTTTCTTGTTAAGCCTGAAAATTTAAAATTCATTTGGGAAAATTATTTCCAAAACTTTATTATACGTACGTATATTTTTCCAAATGAGTTCAGCGATATTTTGAATGTAAAATTTTGTCTTATTAGTCTAAATTTATTTTTTTCCATTAAAAAGCAAAGATTTTTGTATCTTATTTAATGGCGTAAACAATTGATACTTATTTGTGGCAACTACTGCAGTTATTTCAAACATTCGCATCGTTTCATTTCATGCTCATTTTCTATTTCGCTTTTCTCGTTGGGAAAACAATGAACGAGATCATTAAGGAGTCTATAAAAACAACTGGATCCCCTTCCAATATAACGAAACAACAATAACTGAAATGAACCGTCATAAAATAAAAAGAACAACAAAGCATGAAAGAAAACTATGTATGGAATTAAACTAAAAAGATGAAATTTTGAATAATTTGTAGTACTTTATTTTTTCCATTTTGGGACTTCATATACTTTATTAATTCTTATGGTGCTACAATTTTCACTTTGAGAGTAAAATCAAAGAAGGCAATCACAACACGAAATACTTTGTAGTTGCTAGGCCTGCTGTATAATTTCTGACAAATATTTTTCAAGTAAACAAATAGCATTCGGAAGGAGAATATAGCGCTTCTATGCAAACACAAGTCTCTGAAAATATGTGCATTAAATTAACCAATATTGCGGGTGGGGTACCAATCCAAGAGTGTAATTTTGACGCGGAGATTCAATGATAAAATCATTGACTTGGTCAGAATTGTAAGTGCAAAATTTTCTTATATTTTTTATATTCGCGTGTATTTTCTGAGTGGAGTGTACTTTCACAAATGGCAGCGTTGACCACGCCCACCAAGTCTCTTATTTGCTTAGAAGAACTGCATATTTTCAAGCGTTTCGAAACATTTTCTTACATTTTAAACACAAATATATTTTTTGAACATATGTCTCATTTATTTACTTTTTTTTTCATTTCATTCTATTATCTTCTCTTTACATAGGTCTTGAATGTCATATATAACTACGAAAAGGCGAATTCCGTATACGCTTAACCTTAAACGATAAAAATAACTTCCGACTTTTCATAGTCAACTCTGTTATATGTCACTGTACCACTACATAGACTGTTCATGTATGACTATTGAAAGAATACTAACTGGTGTCTTGTAATGGTGTACGAAAATTGTTGTAAGAGTGGTGTAAGTGTAAGAATGAACGGCACAATTTATTGTTTTCAATATAAAAGGCAAGACGTCTTCTAAAAGATAGAGGAAGTCGAAATGAAAGGCACTTAAAATAAAAGAAATAAAATATTTTCAATAAGAACCTAGAGATTTTTCACTTTGGCTATGGGATGAGCTAAAAATTTCCATTTCAAAACAAGTAACAACGAATAAGTTTACGGCTGTGAGCATTAACTAGCAATTAAAATTTTAATTCGAAATAAATTGATTTTGTTTATTGCGATAGAAGTAATTTATTAAACCCAAGCTGGTCATGACACATTGATTATTCTAATAACCTCAAAAAGTCAAATGTGACGTCATTAATGTATGAATGATGGCTTCATTTTAACTTGGCTCTCCCTCACCTGATTCAATATCGTATAATTGTTTTGCAATTGTTTTGCATTACTTTTGTTTTATGTTTTAGCAGTTTCATATTGCGTATTTGCAAATTTACATTTTCAATGCAAACAATGTCGTGTTTTTCGTTTTACATTTTATAAATTTACGGCTTAAATCACACGTTTCTCTCGTTTTGATATGTTAATTACGAGATGTGTCGAACCTGAATTTCGGAATGAACCAAACCAGTATTTTGTGTTTTATTTATTAATCCACTGGCAAATATGCAGATAACAATTATATCTGCGCATTCGTACATTGATTTAATTTTCCATGCAAAATTATCAAAAGCTGCTTTCGAAATATGTACTTCTAAACATTCTAAACTTCGAAAGCCGCTTAATATTAACGTTAAAATTGATAAATAATAAACAAATTTTTGGAATTAGTTTTTTAATTAATTAAATCATAATTATTATTGTTTCAGATGCGGATGGGGAGTCAGTAGACGACATAAATGACATAGGAGCATCGTATCCGCCGTTCGAAGGACCACCAGTTCAATTCGCTACCGAAAATTGCACGGTGACAACTTCTCAGATTGGATCCACTGCTTTTGTTCCTTGTATTGTTAACAATATTCGAGATGGCACTGTAAGTTACTTAATTAACAAGTAATTTGTAAAATAATAGACATTTAATCTGTTAAAATCATAGATCTATTGCTATTAAAACTACTTGATGCTCCCTTTCCTATATACTTTGTGTGTAACGATTCGTACCTACTCATGTCTTTTTCACATTGAGAGAGCGCTCTATAGAAGGGGGCACTGTCATTGCGCTTTGACGACTACATGGACAATTAAATTGTCACTGTCATTGCGCTTTTACTGCATAGACAATTAAATTGTCATTCAATATTACATTATCAACGAAATCTGTATAATGTACGCTACACAGTCTTGCATTCAAGGATGGTGCACAGTCACTTCGTTTTGTTGCTATAAGCCCATGCTCTTCTAAGGTTTTCATTTTTAGGAAAACTAAAATAAATTTGTAAAAT
>JARJEB010001515.1:0-16115 GCA_030264535.1 Liometoxenus newtonarum
TTTAGCAGTATTTTTTGTTGTTGGCTTTGGATTCTGAGCGTTCTGTAGCGGCCATGAATCAATGTCTGAGCGCTCACTTCTCCAAAGCGAACATGTTTCAAGCGCTTATAGGCGCCAAAGAACGCCTAAACGATAAAATTCGCAAGTTTAAAAGTGAATGTTTGGTTTATCAGTATTTTTTGTTGTTCGCTTTGGATTCTGAGCGTTCTGTGGCAGCCATAAATCAATTTCGGAGCGCTAACTTCTCCAAGGGGGACATGTATCAAACGCTTATAAGCGCCAAAGAGTGCCTAAGCGTCCAACACGAATATACAGCCTTAGCGTGTTTCTGAAAATAAATTCCAACCTATCCTGGAATATTCGTTGAAAATTACTTAGTAAAGAATTTAAACGTTCATAAAAAAACATTCATAAATTTGAAAGTGAAACTTGCATAAAAAAGTTTTGATCAATATCACGAAATCTTTTCATTCATTCATAAAATGCCAATGAAATATGATTTCAACGAAAGGAATGCATACGCATATGTGAACTTTAGTATACTTACGTAAATGAATTCGTAAATAAACCAAACATCAACAGTATTTCGAATAGGTGAACCAAAATTAAATTGATCAAAAACAAATTTATGAATAAACGCAAGCAATTTGAAGCAAGCTGAAGCAAAATTTGTTGGTAATTGATATACCGAGAGTCCGAGACATTTTTGGGGACCTAAACTGAACAAGTTTGATTTTATATCTAATCATATGCGGAATTATGTGTGCTCCTGAATCCTGAATATTCCTGTATATGTTTTTGTTCATAGTATTACTTGCGGCATCATGTAACCTGCTCAAGTCTTGACGTCGTGCCAGGAATGCACAGCACCGTCTCGCCTTGATGAAAACTTGTATTCAGGGCCATATCTAGGAATGCTGGCATCTGTGGCAAATTATTAGACAGCGCCCTTCACTCACAGTCTCAAAAAACAAGTATTCCATTGAACAAGAGCAGATAAATTTTTAATTTGTCTCCAGTTGGGCGCCAAAGATGTAACAAAATGGTTAGGGTGGAGGGCTTGCCGCTTAAAAAATCAGTTAGGGAACGAAACTTACGAAAATTTTCTTTTTGCCTGTTTTGTGAATACGTGGCGGCGTAGCGCCCTTGCTTATCTTACGCCAGTGGCAGGGGCCTTCTTTGCCACGCCCCAGATACGGCGGCGCTGACATTGTGATTAACGAATTTTACATAATTCTTCATAGTTCACTCTCCTGAATAGAAAGAAAACACTTTACATTAGAATTAGCCTATAGCCGTCGGGGAAAATGTTCTATGTAGAAATTCATTCGCCGAATCATTCTCGATTGCCCCAGCATCCTCAAACTTCATTGTTGTTAACAAATTTTACAATCACTCTCCTGACTAGAAAACACTTTAGAGAATTAGCGAAATAGTTGATTTTGTGTACGTTTAATTATTAGGGTATTGATGCTGCTTCGATGGGCCGAATCCTTTCCGGCTTGGTGCGTAGTGGCGCGTGGGGTTGCATCGATGAATTCAATCGTTTAGATGAAGCAACCCTCTCGGCGGTATCAATGTACATTCAGCCAATTCAAAATGCCCTTAGGACACAATCAACTACACTTAACTTGATGGATAAAGAAGTGAATATTTCAAAATAATTTTCATAATTTCGAATTCCTAAACTTTTAAACCCAATCTTTTCCAGATCGAAATCGATAAGCATTGTGGGATATTCGTAACACTGAATCCAGCTGGTGGTAGCTACGGTGGTAGAAATAAGCTACCAGACAACTTGAAGCAGCTCTTCAGACCAGTGGTAATGACTCACCCTGATCATGAACAAATAGCTCGCACTTTACTACATTGCGATGGCTATCAACAAGCCGATGTTATTGGCAGAAAACTGGTAGAACTCTTTTCACTTGCGAGTCAACTCCTAAGCAAGCAGCAGCATTACGATTGGGGGCTTCGTGCTCTTCGCACTGTCCTCACCGGATGTGGTCGTTCCATCAAAGAACACAAACGTCGCAATCAAGTTGATACGAATAGCGAATATGCTCTAGTCGTTAATGCAATTCGTCTGGATACCTTATCAAAACTAACTTTCAACGATTGCGAAATTTTCGAACGATTACTCAAAGACATTTTCCCCAACATTGAAGGATCGATAAATACGACTGATCCTGATTTGATTCGAGCACTGCGCGAATCTTTTGGCGAATTGAAGTTGCAGGTGAATGAAAGACAAGTGGGAAAATGTATTGAACTCTATGAACAGTTGCGGCAACGAATGGGTGTTGCCATCGTTGGGCCACCACGTTCGGGCAAAACAACGATCAGAAACTTACTGGTAAACGCGTTACGTAAACAAGGAAAGAGTATCAAACAACATGTTTTCAACCCGAAGTCAATGCCAAGGGCGCAATTGCTAGGGCATATTGATCAGGACAGCCGACAATGGACAGACGGAGTTTTGACTCAATACAGTTTAGAAGTAATTAATGAGAATCTTGATGTTTTATCATTTATTGTCTGTGATGGTGACATTGACCCTGATTGGGTCGAATCGTTAAATTCAGTGATGGATGACAATAGGCTATTGTCCTTACCGTCCGGGTGGAGAGTACAGTTTGGGCCAAATGTGAACTTTCTGTTTGAAACGTTCGATTTAAGTTATGCCTCTCCGGCGACAATAAGCCGAATGGGTATTGTCTTTTTAAGTGAAGAAGATGTCGACATTCACGGCTACGTACAAAATTACCTTGCACTACTACCGGAAGAAAAGGAAAATCTAATTTCGACTTACATAGAGGACTATTTCTATCAAGCGATCGAGTGGGTAACAAATCAAGGGGAACTTGTTCTGGCAACTCCTAAAATATCTCTGGCGAAAACTGCTCTCACTTTGGTAGAAGACGCTAGAAACAAGAACGAGTTTATGGTAGACTTGGTTAATGCTTTGGGTGGACAACTGGAGCAAGATTTCCGAGAAGTTTTCGCGCAACAAGTAAACGCCCTCTCCAACAAAATTAAACGATACTACCTAATAGTCAATGATATGGATTTTTTAGATGTTCGAGAATTCTGGAGTAAATATACCTACAAATCAAGGAATTGCCATGTATGATCCGCACAGAAACATCATAGACTCTTACATTACAAGCACCCAGCAAACAGACATTTCCGAAGACAACAATATGCCCTTGATATTAACGGGGCAGGTTCAACACACTTTGGATGTAGTAAAGAGATGGTTCACCCGAAATGGGGAACATGTTCTGCTTGTAGGTCCGAATGGATCAGCAAAAACGTAAGCGCCTACCCCTTTCAAATGACGCACAGGAAGTGAATGTTTCTTTCTAGATTGATAATTGAGAGGATCCATGAAAGCACGGACCTCGGAAACTTGGCAATGATTCATTGCAGCGCTCACGTGACACCACAATACGTAATTCATAAAATAAAACAGGTATACAGTCCTTAGTTCATAAGCATTTTTAGTTGGATACCACTAACACTATAACAGTTGACACCAGATATTTTCATTTCTACACCTTTCTAGACCTAAGTTTTGTTTTGTATAAATCCGTATTTTGTTGCAGTACTGCAAGATGGTGAATAGCAGTCGCGGCAAAATCTACCGTCCAAAGCGCTCACATATAACCATTTACTTGAAGAATTTGCACTTGCTGAAGGCGGACAAATGGGGCACAAATATGCTGACGGCATTCTTACAGCAGGTAGGTATAGGCTACCTTACTATTATACCCTTAAACCTATATCTATCTATTCTCTTCAACTCCACCGTGTCATTCAAACCTCGTCGTCGTTGTTGTTATTTGTTTATCGATGCGATTGCGACCATTCACTTTCTGCGTGGGTAACATTGTATCCGAGGCTGGACGAGATAGCTGATCGCCTCCACTCTTACTCGACGAACTCGCAAGCGGTTCATTCTGGATTTGATTCTCTTGAAATAGCTGCGCTCGTTCCTGTATCATTTGAAACATTGTCTCATATTTGCTTAATTGCGTCAACAATAGTTTCTCGTTGCGTTCGTAGCCGGCAATCGTATCTTTTGCCTTCGTATATTTCTCCTGCAAGTTTTCGAACGCTCTATTCAAATTATTCACATGCACTGTGATAATCTCTTTGTCCTGCTTCATCTTATCGTAATCGATCATTACGCGTTCGATGAACGTTTCGTATTTGCTCAGCGTCAACTTGGCTTCCGATACTAACCATTCTGCTTTGCGTTTGCCAGTCGTCTCAAGGGAGATGCGAGCGGCTCGCAATGTTTTCTCGTATTTCTTGCACATCTCGCAGGTGCGATGTGGTTGTTGATTGATAAAATTATTGGCGATATTGTTGGTGGCACCGATGAATGAATCGGGTGGACTTTTGATTGATTCCTCCACGGACGATTCATTCGAACTGGCCGATGTGACTGAATGCAGAGCAGTGGTGCTTTGTAGAAGTTTGAATTGATCGTTTAAATGCAGATTATTATCAAAGTTTTGGTAGAAATGTTGTTTCTGTTGGCTTACGCGTAGCAAATCCATCTTGCAGATCTTGAACACCATCAACGCGCTGAACAGTACGACAATGACAAATAATATGAGCTGAATTTCAATGGAGAAGAAAATTTGGTAGAGGTTCGGGTCGGTGATATCCAACATATTATTGAAATCCTAGACATTTTACGTAGATGTCACTTTGAGGATTGTTGCGGCGTTTCATAGATTACTTGATTTATTTATTTTTTGCAGCTAATAGTTTACAATGGATTTTTCGATAATAATTTGGAATGGGTCCTAGTTGAAAATTTCACACTTGTTGGCACAATGGAAAGTCGCAACAACTTATCCACTCGATTCACTTCTCTTTGTAATATTTTCAATGTTGAGTAAGTTGTTGTCACTGAATATTAATTAGGTATACGACAAACTAATTCATAAATAATTAAATGCAATATAGTTTGCCGCAAAATGAAGACATCACCACCATCTTTGTCAGCTACCTAAGTGGCATTTTGAAGAAAGCCAACATCAACGGTACATGGTTCAGCACACAAAAAATTACAAAACTTGCTACGACCCTGATTAAAGTGTACAATGAGGTAAAATACATGCATCAAAAAAAAGTTCCCATGAAATTTTCAATTTTTTTTTTTTTTTTAGATAAAAAGTCAATTCAACGAGGTCCTCAATCGAAACTACGTCTTCAGTCCTCATGACATTACAACATGGTGCAGGGGAATTCTTCGTTATAAACTAATGTCAAATGATATTGAAACAACCGTATTGGAAGTAATTTGCAATGAAGCTTTGCGTATCTTCCATGATCGGCTGGTCACCAATGAGGACAGAATCAAATTTAAAGAAATCCTCAACAATATCGTATCGCGTGATTGGTCTAAGACCAATATTCTTGGCAATGTCACGGACAATTATTTCGTTGCTTCGTCCCAGTTTAACAAGTCCCCGACGCCGCTTACCAAGTTAAACGCTGATGACTGGAGCACAATTGTAAAGAAAGCAATTGTTCAATATGGTAGGTAATTTAACGCATATTTCGGGCAACTACCTTATATGGTGGGCACTTATTTTAGAACGCGAAGGGTATTCTCTGGATATCGAAATCATCTCAGAATTATTACATCTTACATCGACTTTAAGCCGCGCGTTAACATGTTCCGGAGGGCATGCATTGCTAGCTGGGAATTCAGGGGTTGGACGACGGTCCGCGGCAAAAATAATATCAGCAATGGAAGGCGCAAAGTTAATCGTTCCAGGTGGGAGTGATGAGGCACACTTTAAAAATGATTTGAAAGCGGTAAATAGATAACATCCTAACTTTTTTTCTGACGAGTTCTTCTTCGTTGATTCTCAAACAAAGATTTATGTTAAAGGCAATTCATTCAGCTGCTATAGATGGGGATCAAGTATATTTTCTACTGGAAGATCACATTCTGAATAATCACAATGTTCTAAACACAATGAACATATTTTTATCTTCCGGGGAAGTGCCAGGATTGTTCAACATCCCTGAATTGGATTCACTCATTTCTGGGCTTAAAGATGAAGCGGGAAGGACGGATTTTGATGGCAATCTATATGACTTTTTCGTTGAAAGTATTGCACTTTTTAATTTTCTATTTTTTTTTTTTTTTTGATAATTAAGAACTTAATTTATTACTTGTTAATAGGGACTCAAAGTAAACTACATGTAATTGTTTGTATGAATATTCTCAATACAAATTTTTGGAAAATTCTCGAAAACTGCCCGGCAATAACCGAAAGCTGCACACAAATTTGGATGAATGAGTGGTGCAAAGAAACTATGAAAATGATACCAAAACTTCTGATCAAAAAGTGAATATCGACATAACTTTAATCTTCAACTTTTTCTTATGTTAAAGTATATTGTTTTGTAGATACAACGAAAAATCGAAATCTGAAGCTCCAATTGATATGTCGAAACATTTCGCTGAATTTGAAAGCGTTATCAATGAAAAACAATCAAGCCCATTCCGTTACATAAATATGATACGTTCCTATATTAATATTTACAAAGACAAACAGAAGAATTTGGTTGATAAACAAAAGAAGCTAAAGGGTGGTACTAATAAATTAACAGAAGCCGGAAATGTGGTTGCAGAATTGAAACTGAAGGCAGCCGAACAACAAGAGAAACTAGCTGAAAAGCAAAAGAAAGCAAACAAAGCGTTGGACATGATCAGCAACACAATGAAAAACGCCAACGTCAAAAAAGAACAAATGGAAGTACTCAAAGAGCAAACGGAAAAAGAAAATGTCCAGCTAGTAAAGCGTAAGCAAGAAATTGAATTGGAACTCGCCGAGGTGGAGCCGTTGATTCAAGAGGCAAGAAAGGCGATTGGAATGATCAAATCCGAATCGCTATCGGAAATTCGGTCGCTTCGTGCCCCACCTGAAGTTATCCGCGATATTCTGGAAGGCGTTCTGCGATTGATGGGCATTCAGGACACGTCCTGGAACAGTATGAAAACGTTTCTCGCCAAGCGTGGTGTCAAGGAAGACATTCGTGCCTTTGACGCTGGACGAATTATGTCAGCAAATCGCGAAGCTGTCGAGAAACTAATTGCAAACAAACACGATTCCTTTGATGAAAAGAACGCGAAACGTGCTTCAGTTGCGGCCGCCCCACTTGCAAGCTGGGTAACTGCGAATGTGCGCTATTCGAAGGTGATGCAGAAAATCAAACCATTGGAAAGGGAGCAGAACAAGTTGAAGGAAAATCTCTGCGAAGCAGAATCGCAATTGACGAGTTTAAGTGCCGGACTGATGGATGTGGATGCGACCGTCGAGCAATTGAAACAAGAATTGTCTACGTATACCAGAGAAGGGGCTGAAATTGAAATTAAGTTGAATGCAGCGCAGGAGACTCTCCAGTCGGCGGAAGGATTAGTTGGGAAACTGATTGATGAATATGATCGTTGGCAAAATCAGTTGAAGGAATTGGAAGTGGACCTTCAAAAGCTACCGACAAATTGTTTACTTGCAGCTGGATTTCTGAATTACCTCTCGGGAGAGTCAGAGGACATGAGAAAGTAGCCACGAGTACATGTATATCGTTGTATTTATTTATTTCGCATTTTATTTTGTAGAAAAATACTGACTGAATGGTTGGCCATAGTAAAAGAAGAACTTACTGATTTTATTCTGGAAGACTTTTTAAGCACAGAGAGGGAACAATTGCAATGGCAAAGTGAAGGCTTAGCCACGGATCAACTATCCATTCAAAATGCAATTATCATCAAGCAGGCCGAAATGTGTCCATTTTTAATTGACCCAACATCAATGGGCATTAACTGGATAAAGACACGAATGAAGAATAAAAGTTTCGAAGCCACAACGCAAATATCTCAGAAATTCAATACGTCCTTGGAGCTGGCAATTAGGTATTACCGGCGGAAATTTCAATATTTAAAATTTTAACGCCTCACTGACGCGTTTTGCTTTCTAGATTTGGCAAAGTGTTATTAATAGAAGAAGTCGAATCAATCTCTTCGATTCTTCTAACATTACTTCGCAGACAGTTCGTTTATCAAGGAGAGCGCATGTTGATAAACCTCAATGGAAAATTGATCGATTACAATAAGGAGTTTCAACTGCTGTTGAGCAGTCGCAATGCCAATTTGCAACTGCCCGGAGATCTACGAGCTATTATCAATGTAATCAACTTCACTACGACTCGAGCTGGCCTGACGGAACAATTATTGATCAGTGCAATTAAACAAGAAAGTCCAGAATTGGCGGAGAAGCGTAAAACATTGTTGCGGCAACGGGAAGAGTTGCAAGAAAAACAGCACTCGCTGCAGACGCAATTGTTGGAAGATTTGGCCAATTCACAGGGGAATATTTTAGAAAACAAGGTAAAAATACAATATTCTAATTACTAACTATGACAAATTTCATAGTCAAAAGTGCGTTTCAGAATTTATTGGCGTCACTAAATGAAACGAAGGCAAGCTCTATGGCAATTGCTAAGGCTTTGGAAGAGTCATCGCAAGTTCAAGCAAAGCTCTTACAAGAATATGATGTTTACAAAGACATTTCGAAATTTGGGAGTGCCCTTTATTTCGGAGCAAAGGAATTTTTGAAGACTAACATTATCTATGCACTTTCAGTGGCTTCATTTACAAATTTATTTTTGAAATCTTTGCCGACAATGGAAGTAAGAAGTGTTATTTTTAAAATTTGAGGGCGGTCTTTTGATGTTTGATGTATTTGTAGGGTCTTCAGAACACGGAAAACTATCGGAATAAAATTTTGATTCAAGCGCTGTACCAATATATGGGTCGTGGCATTTTTAAAGCAGACCGATTGAAATTTTTGTTGCATTTGGTGCACAAAATGTTTCCAGAACAGATACCACAGGAAGTAAGTGTTTTCGCCAACTGTTATAAATATTAACTGCTTGTTGTATAGGAATGGAATCTGCTAATTGGCAATATTCTGATAACAAATCGTCCGGAAACATCAAAAAGCCGAGAATCGGTTCCAGCATGGATATCTGACAATTCGACAGGGCAAGTTAACCTACTCCAGGTGGCATTGCCAAATCTGTACACATCATTAGATTTGGAAAATGAAATTTTGTGGAAGGATTTTATGCAGAGTCCAAAATGCGAGACTACTTTTCCGAAACATTGCAAACTAACCGAATTTCAGAAGGTTTTGCTCGTTCAAGCTCTGCGCACCGATCGTTTGTACAGTGCAATGAGTCAATGCGTATTGCACTTAACAGGTAGGTGGTATCTTTACATAGTCCTTCTATATTTTTTTTTTTTCAAAAATACAATGTACTATCATCCTTTTTTACCCAGGAATGAATAATTTCAACATCGAAGTCCTGCATCTTTCACAAATCTATAAAGAGTCAACAAACACACTACCAATACTTCTGATAACCACTTCAGGAAACGATCCCTCGATCGCAATAAGGGAACTGGCCTTGAAAGAGATTAATAAGGACAAATATGTCGAAGTAATTGAATTTGAATGCAAGTAATAAGAGTAAGTTGTTATGAATAATTTTCAGATGAGTATGGGCGAAGGTCAAGAAACCAAAGCAATTGCAACACTTGAAGAAACAGCACACAGTGGTAAATGGTTGATTTTAAAAAATCTCCACCTGGTTACAAGTTGGTTGCCAATTTTATGCCAAAGTTTGCAAGAAATTAATCCAACTGCAACATTTAGGTACCTATACATATATTTTTTGCGATTCCACTAAATGATAGCTAAATGAATATCTCATTGCAGATTGTGGCTGGTAACTGAAGCTCACCCAAATTTCAGTTCAGTTCTTGCCGAGAATTCATTAAAACTCGCTTATGAGGCACCGGTAGGGATACGCAACAATTTATACAAAATTTTCACAACATACGGAAATCATTTTCTACAATCCCTGAATACAATAGCATCGCGCATATTTTTCGTTCTCGGATTGTTACATGCTATTCTACAAGAACGACGCAATTACATCCCGCAAGGATGGTCCAACTGGTATGAGTTCAGCGACGTGGATCTTTCCAGCATGGTGAATCTGAGCGAAGAATTGTGGGCCAATACCAGTACACACAATATGCAATGGCAATATTTGATTGGTTGGGCTTTGAATGCTATCTACGGTGGACGCATCGACAAGGAACAGGACTTATTTATTCTTGAAGCTATTTTGAAGCAGTATTTTGCTGACGAAGTACTGAGTCATCGATGGAAACCTCTAGGAGTGTTGAATTCATTGCCGACAACGTCAAATTATCAAGTAACTATTATTTTTTTTTCTACACCTATTTAGTTATATGGTCATTATTAGCATTTTTTGATTAATGTGATTAATGGTACCTATAACTCACAACTGTGAGTAATGGATTTTAATTACTCACTACCGTGAGTAATGGATTTTTAGAAATTACTGCAATTAAATAACATTGATCACGTATTAAAGTTCAACAAGATTTAACGAATTTGAAGTGACCGATCCAGCTTATCTATATGATCTAAGATCTCGAACGAACCCGAGGGAACCCGAGAAATTCTGTCAATTTCATAACATAGATGGCGTAAAAATTTGAAATGACCGATCCAGCTTATCTATATGATCTAAAATTTCGAAAGAACCCGAAGAATTCCGATACTAATGAGTGTATCGCCCACCATATTGTATCACTTGTCAGTTACGTTGCTTCATCGAGAAATCCCAATTTGTATTTTGTGTTAAAAATAGTGCAAGGTGTAGAAAAAGCATTGTATTATAATCGCGATTATGGTCAGATGAATTGCGCCACTCGCCTAGCGGCTCGTGGGGTTCAAACATCATCTTCGTGAACAATGGCTGTCATAATCGTTCATATAATAATATAGATACTATTTTGTAGTCCTTATACGTTATAAGATTGAAGAATATTAATTTTTGGATATTTTAGGACTATTTGAATTTTATAAGTCATATATTAATGAAGGACCTGCCACAATATTTTGGTTTACCAGAAAATGTGGACAGAGCTTGGGAAAGAAACACGTCATCTAATGTTATTCAATATTTGAAGAGTAAGAGAGAGAAACGAGAAATTATTGCGTCCCATCTTGTAGACAAACAAATATATTTGCAGATCTCTCAATAATCAAAGAGGTTCCAAGCAATCTGGAGCAAGTGAGCAAAAATTTACAACTCTACGTAGGTTTGTGGAAGAAACTGAATCACGGTCATGATTTTATTCGTGCCCCTTTACCAGTCAATGCCAACCAATCGGATTATACACTCGAAAGATTTATAACTGACGAACTCAAATTCGCTCTGACCATTATTCAAGCCCTGCATAAATGTTTCGCGTATCTTAACAAAATGGCAAAAGGGTATTTACTAGGAGAAGAGAAATATACGGAAATCAGTGAGGAATTATTAAGTTTCAAGGTACCTACACTTTATTGTCCTCTCAATTTTCCAACGAAATATCTAATTTGAACGCGTTTTTAGACACCTGCCTGTTGGCTGAAATTGTGGAACGGTCCTAAAGAGCCGGCACGTTATTTGAAGGACCTTATCAATAAAACCGTAGCAATATCGGAATGGAATCGACATCCAACGACGTATTATCATCAACCAATGAACATATCGCAATTGTTCAATGCCGAAACGTTCCTAAGCGCCTTTAAAAAGCAATATGCGTGTACAAAGCAATTGCCAATTGATGAATTGGCTTTGAAATCGTATTGGAAACCGAAGGACGGATCGATGATTCTTACAGGTTTGCAAATTGAAGGTGCCCTTTTTGACGGAATAAGTGTGCTACCTACAAATGCAAATTCCGATAGTATTAATCCAACGCCAGATGTTTATATTGCTTGGGAAGATAAGGTGCGATTGAGCTTTCAAAAATTAGAAAGAAATAATTGGTTTGAACATTTCTTACATTTTTGTTATCGTAGAAACAACAAGAAAACGATGGAAGGATGCTGCAAGTGCCGCTGTACTATTCGCTGGATCGGGAGAAGCTCTTAACGACTTTGCAAGTGCCTTGTAACAATAAAGAAAAGTTGCTATGGATACAAGCCGGAGTAGCTTTCTTTCTACATACTTAATATTACCGTTGAAATCACTAATATAATTAACAGGTTTGTGTGTTACTTAACTAAAAATAAATGAATATTATTAATTGTTTCAAATGTTTACGGTGTTTTTAACTTGTCTTACTCGTATTTCAATAAATAGTTGATGTCTTACCACTCTTACCGCTGATTCATTGAAATTTTTGTACGTTTCGTGCCTCAGATATGTAGTAAACAAGATAAAAGAAGTGGCATTTGTTTTATTTAAATTTTAACGCATGCTGCAAGGCAACAGTGTCAAAATTAGAACGAAAACCGACACATTCCGAGGTGTTGCCGAATTATTTATTGTTGTAATGAAAAAATCCTAAAAATAGCTTGTAAATGTTACTATTGCATGATTCAATTAAGGTAATGAAATAAATCAACATTATTTAAAGCAGGCACAAATAATTTAGTTTTATTTTTAGTGAGAAACGCACTCTGTCGCTTCGTCTGTCTTTTCGTCCCTACCATTGGCAACAGTGTTCGAACATGGCGTCACATCGTTTCCGTTCGTCACAGCATTGTTGTCAGTTCTAGTGTTTGTCTAGCAAAATAAATACGCAAATTGTTATTGTTCCGGCAAATGGACTAATTCGGGGAACAAAATTAAGTCTTTCGCGTTATTGTAAATTGTTTTCTATCAATTACCTGGCCGTACGTGCAGCCGTACGCCCAATTCATCTTTATTTGGAATTTAATACACAATGACCTTGAAACGTTGTCAGTAATCTCGCTTAGTGCATCCGGTAAACTATAAAACAGCGGCAAATACAAATCGTCCAAAGTCCAAACATAATGGAAACCGGCGAAGAGGAATTAATCGAAAATGTTACAGATGAATCAGGAAACAGTTATATGATACAGCGTTTGAACGTCGATAATACACAATTATTAGGCACCGAAATTCTTCAAACACCAAATGGACTAGTTGTCGACCTGGGCGGTGACTTTATTCCAGTGAATTATACCTCCGAAGACCTGCTATCTCACGATCTTACCGAAGAAGATCGTAATCTAGCAGCCGCCCTTGTAGCTTACAGCCAACAACAAAAACAGGCACAAACTCAACAAGATGGTAGCGTTATCATCAACACAACATTGCCATCGTTGATGACCACGCTAGATGGATCCAAAGTGAGGCTCGGCGAACAACAAGTTTTGTTGCAGGATAAACAAACGGGTTTCATTCAAATCGTCGATGCCGATGACTTGTACAAGCAGGAGTTCGCCAAGTACGATGAAGGTAGTCAAACGTTGCAACTCATCAAAGCAAACGATGCTGTTATTGCATCGGATGGGGATAATCGCGAACAGAAAACGGCGAAGAAGAGTCTTCCGCACAAGAAGCGAATATCTAAGAAGCTGAAGAAGAATGAGAAGGCTGGCAATGTGACTAAAGTCCAAAAGTGTTCGTTTTGTAATCAGTTGTTTCGACTCGACGAGATTGATAACCATCAAGCAGTTTGTCAGACAAATATAACAACCACGAATACTTTTGCCTGCCAATTATGTACATCAAGCTTTGGCGATCAGTTGTCGTTCTTCGAACATTTAAAAAAGCATTACGAACCGGTACAGCAGAATACACAAAAAATGAATGAACATGAGTTGGAACAAAGTGTGGAAGAAATTGAGCAGATCGAAGATGAAGAAGAGATGCCCGGTCACATTACAATCCTCAAAGCAGTAAGCAAGCAAACGACATATTTTTTTTCGCATGAAAACACTCATATATGTATTGTTTCTTGCTATTTAGGAAAACGATCAGGTGTTACATCATCAAGGAACCATAATTAAAATCGAAGGCGTCGAAGATCGGCAGAAAGACACATTACTCTCGTCGATTTTGCAGTTAACGTGCTTACAATGCAACAAAACATTCCGTAGACAAAAGACGTATGAAGCGCACATTCGTGACGTGCACAATAAAAATAACATGGACGAATTCAGCGAGCCCGAAGACCTGATGGCCGGAATCGATGTGAATTCGCCAGCGGAGATCGACGATGAGAATAAGGAATGGTACCGGGACGATGAACTACATGCCACTGAAGAGGACCTCAAAGAATTGGAAGCTAAAGAGCATATTTGCCAAAATTGCCATCAATTGTTTCCATTGCGTTCCGTTTTACTGCAGCACTTATTGACTTGTGCACGTAATGAGAATGAGACCGTAACGAAAACGATAAAAGGTAATTCTCCCCATATGAATTATTCACTCTCATATGAATTTATTATTATTATTTAATAATTTAATAGTTAAAGCAGAAGGTGGGAGGAAAGCAAGGGGTAAGATAAAAGTCGAAATGGAATGTGCGATTTGCGACCGAAAGTTTGCACATCGCAACTCTTTGGTGTATCACATGCGGAGTCACACAGAGGATCGACCGTATCAATGTGAACAATGCGGAAAGAGTTTCTTTGCTGCCAGCGCTTTAAAAGTTCATCTTCGATTACATTCAGGTCAGTACTGCCAATATTATGCTAATTTCAAATGATGAATTGATCAATTTTCTTCGAAATTACAGGAGAAAAACCTTATCGTTGTGAATTCTGTGGTCGTAACTTCCGACAATGGGGCGACTTAAAGTACCATTGCATTTCGATTCATTCGGACGAGAAACAATACCAATGCGAATATTGCGGTAAAGAATTCGCTCGGAAATATTCACTCATTGTTCATCGACGTATCCACACCGGTGAGAAGAATTACCGATGTGAGTTCTGTGGGAAAACATTCAGGGCGTCTTCGTATTTGCAAAATCATCGAAGAATTCATACAGGTAAAGAAACTTGCTGATATCAAATTGATTTCTTCATAGCTTAACGAAATTGGTTTATTTCATAGGTGAAAAACCACATCCTTGTGAATTGTGTGGCAAACGTTTCCGCGTTCGTTCCGATATGAAGCGACATTTGCGCACACATAATAAGCGAAGAGTGGGACGCGTTGTTGTCGAACCAATTCCGGTGGTGTCGTCGGACACATTAAAGAAAGAAGAACAAGACTTACCACAAGAATCTGAAGATACAAACGAATCGATTACGATGCTCAAGGAGGAGGATGATACGGCCGTGCAGTCACTGCAATACGAACAAGATGCGGGTTTGGAGTCGATCCGGGATACGAATACCTTGTATGTCCACATGCCCATTTTGATTTCGTGAATTTCTACTACTAAATTCTGATTGATTTTTATCAAAAAAAGCAAATGGGAGAAATAATTGTTCACATCTGGAAATAAGGAAGGAATTGCACGATTAGTTTATATCTACATAATGAAGCAACTAATGTATGGAACACTACTGCTGAAAATGTTAAACAGGACTTAGGATTATTATTATTATTATTAAGAATAAGCGTTAAGTTACTTACTGCTTAAGATAATGTTTATCGATAAAAAAAAGTTTCATTTATTTTATTGTAATGATTCCTCAATTGATAAATGCATATTAAATCATTTAAAACTGTCAAGTTTATTTTAATATGAAAATAAATCATTTAATTTATTAGATTTTTTATAAAATCCGCTTGAAATGAGAAACTTTTGACATCTTCTGACGTTTTGCACCTCAAGGGCAAACAAACCGAAGGGGAAACAACGTACAAATGTGAATTCTTTTAAAGAATTCACAATATTTTAAAAAGAATTCACAAAGTTCACAATCATTTCAACAAATTTATATAGCTGTACCCCATTCCAAATAAGAATGGAGAAGATGTCGCTGCGGACGCAGCCCGTTTTACACAAGCACATTTTGGGAATTTGGACGGCTCATCATGTACGTTTGGCAAGTTGCCTATATCGTTATTCTTAAAAAATGAGCGGGTGTGAATTTTTCGATCGTACAAAAGTAGCAATATAGGAAAAGGCAATATAAACAATATGATTTATTTATTAACTATAATACACAATGGGCGAGATATCTCTGCCATGTTTGCAAAAAAACATACGATAATGTACT
>JARJEB010001557.1:0-15787 GCA_030264535.1 Liometoxenus newtonarum
TTATTAATACGCTCGGGCTTTACTACACTCGGCGCTCGCTTCGCTCGGCCTCGTGCGTAAACTTGCCCTCGCGTATAATAGCCTGCATTATAGGCTCATTGAATAATATACTATAATGTTGCCCTACTAGAAGTTTTCTTAGGTTAAAATACTAAAATATTTATATTGATTAAAATATTTATTGAATGGTAAGTAGTTTTAGGCGCCAGAAATTCAAAATTTCAAAAAATAAGAGGGTTTATCCCAATTTATGCTTACATGACTCTAGTTTATTCAGTTTTATACGAACAAAAATAAATAAAAACCGTCTTCAAGACTCTGTTAAGCCAGTGCATCACCACCTCGAGTGACTAGCATCTCCTCAGCTATGGACAGCTGTTTCGTCTTACCCAACACTCATCAGCATAGCTTGGTGAGGAGATACCAATCACTCGAGCCGATGGTGCACTAATATATTGCACTAGTGCACTAATTTATAGTGTAAGCAAGTCGTGGATTCATACTCCATCTATATGCTTCACGTTTAAATTTCTACTTAATAGCCAGAAGAATTGAATTTAAAATAATTATATTGATTACATCGAGATGCACTAGTGTGCTATTATTGCATGTACGGCTTAGTTTAACTGTGCCAGTGCAGAAATTGCCCTTTTTCAGATCCAGTGCATGCACTTACTTCCACTCGCCGAGTTCACTGCCTGTGTGCTGCCCGAGTGCACATGTAAGTCGAAAACGCCATAAAATTGTAATCTTAAGAATCTTAAGATTAGCTCTAACCTAACTGCACCAAATCAAACCAAACACCAAACCAAAGGAGAACCATTGAAAGAGTCAAACTTTGTAAGATAATAATTTTGTCAATTATGAACAGCACCAAAATTTGTTTATTGTTTTAGATTCAGTTCGTCAAGATCTATCTATTGATGCATGACATTTAAAAATTGGCCATAAACCCATATACTTGACTTTAGCCTATAATTTTTGCAGTTTTTAGAATTTCGGAAAGTTTAAAATTTAAATTCGCAGCACCAGCTTGGCTGCACTTGCTGTCACGCCGGCTCGTTTCTCGAATTTCTCTTTCGAAGCAACCTGAACGCACCTCATGCATGCAGAGTCGCCATTTCGATTCGGAGATTCGGACGACGACGACCATCTGACTGCTGAGGATGCGCATTGCGCTGCGCATTCCAATGGCGCAAAATTCGAATTGCTACATACCATTGCACCAAAAGAAATTGTCACCTAAAGAAATACAAATTATCTTTATTACACATATACAAACACATTTCAAATGATATTTGAGTAATTAATATTGATTTAAAATATCGCCTAGAAAACTCGATAGAAAATCCGAGAGAAAATCAGATCAAGTTTTGCGATTTGTGAGGTTAAGTTAGATTTACCCATTCACCTTCACCACAAAATGCTGCATTCACGTTTCATGTCTTTGCTACGGAATGTAGTAATTCGTTCAATAATACAACAAAATAACATAACTCGTGTATTGTGTACGGAACCACCAAAAACGGAGACTCTAGTTGATCATAAACAAGGTGGATATGCGAAATCATTCACAAAATTTGAGAATATAACTGATGAACCCAAAGTAGAAGAACCACCACAAACATTTGCTAGTTTACTAAGAAATTCAAAGTTTGTAGATGTAAGTGTTAAAGTTAAGTGTGTAAATTTGGAATTATTAAATAATGCCTACATATTGCACTTTTATTTTTAGTTGGGAGACCCTGAAGGCAAAATTGTAACTGGTAAAGTCTTCCATATAGTAGATGATGATTTGTACATCGATTTTGGATGGAAATTTCATTGTGTCTGCCCAAGACCAAACAAAAATCCCGAGTAAGTATATTTGGGGTATTTAAATATTATTTTTTCTAATATTTTGCTTTAGAAATTACGTCCGTGGATGTAAAGTCAGACTACTTGTGAAGGACCTAGAGCTATCATCAAAATTTTTAGGCTTTAATAAGGACCTCACACTATTGGAAGCTGACTGTGTCCTATTAGGTTTGTCCCAGGAACGTAATGCATAATTATAAATGTTAAATATCGTATTTAAATTTAGAAATTTATAATAAACTTGCATAAAAATGAAAGCATTAACGAATTATACAAGGGTAGGTCGTAAAGTCCTAGAAATGAATATAATTTCATTTAATAGTAGTAATAATGCAGAAACATTTGTTTTAAATAATTTTTCTTTGATTTACCTTAATTCGCAATCGTTTGAAATATTTTTATATTAATTAAATGCACGTTAGTTTCCATTGTATTTTAACGTTTTATACTTTTAATTCGATACTTATCGAATGCCCTGTGTACAGGTGCTATTTAGGTTGCCTATATTAATGACATAATTTTTATGTAAGTTCGACGACGTCAAATGTGCAAGGTATTCATGCCGAAAGTTTATCGAATATAACGAAACGCCGCTGAACATTTCCGGTTTTGTTTGGGTTTTACTGATTAATTGGGTATTACTTGAAAATATTCAGTGAATAATGGCATCGGCAGCCGACGCTCGCGTTTCATTATGCGGTAAATTGGGCCTCAAACCCCTAAATGCCAATAACATCATGTTTTATTATGCGCCCATCCAAGGGGTTATCAGCTATACAGCGCTTTCCGTAAATGTTATGAATCCATCATTAATACTAAGGTATAATTTCTATTCACTACTTTCTACTAGACTAGAATATTTTTGAATAAAATTCTAATGAAACATAACCTTACTCTTATGCAATTTCCAGATTGTTTCCCCGAAGAGATATTACAAATGTACTACTTGCGCACACATTGGTCGGCACTGGTTTATATTTATACAATCGGCCGCATTTGATGAAATTAACCAAGCAGGAACGAGTGTTATACAGGTAATTGTCGAATAAGTCATTGGTCATGGTATGGCGAGGTGTAAGGTGTAAATTAATATTTTGTTTTTGTTTTTTTAGTGCTTTTGGCTCGTTAACATTCTCGTTAGGTTCAGTCCTCATCTGGGCCATATTAAGAAGCATTGTGCCACAAAATGTGGCTTTATGCACTTTCTGCGGCATCGGCTCCGGTTTGGCTTTGTTAAAAATTGGACGTAATTATGTGGAACATGTTGATAGTCTAGACGTTAAGACATAACTGATCAATTTCTCATTTCTGCTCCCAACATCATCAAATAATGAACCAAAACTAACGATAATTTTGTTTTGTATGTAGATAGATATTCTTCAGATATCGAAATCGAATAAAATTTTTTAACTGTACCCCAAATCACAATATATGTACGTATTTAAAATTGTTTTGTGATGTCCGAAAAACAGTGGAAATTTAAAAACATTTATTCCGCTTGGAAAGCCGTGGAAACCGTGTTCCTTGGCAACAGGGAAGAAGCTTTATAGCACCTGTATCGAAGAAATAACTACAATTACCATGAGAAACTACTATCCTTGAATTGTCAGCAAATGCATGTCAGAGTGCTGTAAAGTTGCAGCACCATCTGGTGATTGTGATAAAGAATTAGTCAAACTCAAGGCGGTCAAAAAATAATCGATTTTCAAGGTTGAAGATTTCAGACAAACTTAAATTTTTAGTAAATTTATTATTTTTAGTTTAAAAATAATAAATTTACAGTAATTTCATTCATTTCAAACATATACATAACATTTCTTCATCATCTATTTCAATTTTACCTTATCATTTTATTCTGAAATATAATTTAATTATTTAATTGTAGAGATATACTTATCATTGGGTTCCGTGACGACTGGGGCCATGGGACAATTGGGGCTTGACACAATTCGGGCCCTTGACAACTTGGCTCATCCTTACCGTTCGGTTAAAGCCAAATACGCTGAAACCAAAGTACGTTTGTGTTCTGACACTACCCCTCCTGCTAATCCCAATAGGGTCTGAACCTACTTACCTAAGACCAATCGCCCCAGTTGTCAAGGGCCCGAATTGTGCCAAGCCCTAGTTGTCCTGGCCCCAATTGTCCCATGGCCCCAGTCGTCTGGTTACTCTATCATTGAAATGATAAAATTTGATTCATACATTTGGTCTCTTTCGTTTCTACGACTGATTGTCTGTGCAGCATCCTAGTGCTGTGGTTGCAAGTTCGAAAATTGGCTGAAGCATTTATTCATTCATTTGTATTAATGCAATTACTCGAATGGTTCGGATGCAAGCTACAATTTGCCACAGTCCGTCACAAAGCTTGTGATATGGTCGACACGAAGAGAACGCGAGTAATAATTGAAATGGAATTGGTAACAAAGGGAAAGCTAATTAAATTGCCTTTTTACAGATCGTGGATTTATCCAACACGACAAGGACAATGCAGATTTTCATTATATTACTATAAGGATTGTATATCGTTACAAGTTTGCTGTAGGAAGAAAATTTCGGAAAGTCCAAGGCAACGAAAAATTCCGTGTGGTATATACATATACTTTTCCAAGAGTGGATACAAGAGGTAAAGTTGTGTGGGAAAACTAATCCTGAAAGTTTCTCGTTATATTACAATTTTTTTTATTTTTATTACTTTCACGACCTGTAAATTCGTATCGTATATTTTTTATCGTTCTCATTTTTACGATGATGCAGTAAATGAAAAATGCCATGCAAATTCATCAGAATTAACCGATGAATTCGTGGAAACTGCTTGTAATTTTCGCTTTAATATTTTTTTGCATTGTTGCTTAAATTTTATTTTATTCGCAATAAGTCTAAAACGAAAGGCTGGTTTATAATAACTGTTAACTTATTCCGTTGAAATGGAATGTACAGTACTTCGGTGGAACGGCGCACTGGTTTAAAAATCAAGGAAGGGGGAAATTACAAAGTTGTCAGCGCCGTAGACATTTTTGATTTGTTTGTCACTTCGCTTCATTTTTCCTGGAATAGCGATTAATACCATAATATTTGTCATTAAACATTTTTATTCGATTTCTGCCAAGTTGATTGAAGTGTTTGGGTGGGTTCAGCACATATAGGCAATTATAATTAGATTGTTAATAAATTGGGAAAAATATTCCCTACATGTGACGCACTGGAAAATATCGCCTTCGGGAATGTTCGGGCTGCGCAGCCCGAGCAAAGTTCGTAATCCTAAGTTTCGATCAGCTGATTATCACTGAAGAAGGTTTTTCGCAATTGATTATTTGAACAAAAGACAAATTATCTTAATTTTAAGTAATAAAGCTCTCTGAAATTTGACAAAAACATAATAATTATAGGTTAGCATAAACTCAGAATTACCTTTCAGCGCATGCGTCGCCAACACTTGGCGTGTTTCTCTCGCAAATTATTGGTTGAGTAGAGAGGAGGATGTATTCCTTAAATTTTAAAACTTGGCCATGGCTACAGCCTACGGGTACGGAATAAGTTAACAGACTGTTTCATGTCAAATAAACCGAAATATAAACAGAACTATGCAAAAAGTATGATTGAAGGTTAGCTTAGCGGAAACGGAATAAGTATGTAAGGCCTGGTTTATAGTGGTTGTTAACTTATTCTTGAAGAATTTTCCATAGTTTAGTTTTAGTAGATAATGCAGACTTCTGTAATCCCACGATTTCAATCAGCTGATTGTTGCCGACAAGCTTTTTCACCATGGATTATTTGAACAAACACAAATTATCTTAATATAACGTTATAAAACACTCGAAATTTTGACAATAGCATAATAATTGTAGGTTATAGAAGCATTAACGGAGAACTCCAATATACCTTTCTGCGCATGCGTCGCCAACGCTTGGCGTCTCGCAAATCTTATTGGTTGAGAGTAGGATCGTTGGATGCATTCCGTAAATCTTAAAACTTGGGTATGTTTACGGCCTACGCATCTACGGAATAAGTTAACAGACTATTTCAAGCCAATATGAACAGAACTATCCAAAACGTATGCTTGAAGGTTAGCGGTAACGGAATAAGTATAAGTTAACGGCCATTATAAACCAGGCATAAGTACGTTACCGACCGGTATAAACCAAGCATTAAGGTTCACAAAAAAAAAATTAACACTAACTTTTTATCATGTTTTGTTGTGCATCCATGGTAGTTCTAGCTACATTTCAATTTTCATCGTACTTATTGCACAAAATCTACAGCCAAGTCTACTTTGCTGACAAATGACAGTTGATTCGATGAAGTTGAAGGACAATTTTCTTGAAAAATCAAAATTTACAATTTTCCCTGGTAATTTTATTTCCAGATAGTTTGCAGTTCGCCGTAAAAACTACAGTACAGTAGATGTTGATGGGTTTTTGCTCAATTTGGTTGAAGTGACATGAAACATTACTAATAATGTAAAAAAAAATCGATACAACTGTTTACAATTACACCAACGAAAAAATTCAACACAAAACTTTGACGAATGAAACCTTTTATATCTGATTTATTGATACGATACCGGGCGGAGTATTTTCAAGAATTCAGAACCATTTTCAATTATTATGGTATGATCCGTTTATGTAAACTCATGACCCATTATTTCTTATTATCTTTTTTACCTACCTATATACCTATAGGATATTTGGAATGAAAAAATAAAGAATGAAACATAAATTCAGCTTCGAAGCAAGCATTGATTTTTATCAATCCCTTGTGTGCTACAAGCTACAATCTATACAATATGCTGGACTTTATTTTATTTTTATTTTTTCCTACCCTTAGCCATTGTTTTTGTTTTATTGCCAATAATTTCCCAGTTTCCCTATTTTACTACTCGCCGTTCGTTCCCCGACTATAGGTACACATTTTCTTGTTTCGTTATATGTATTTTGATACTGTGTTTTATATATTTTTGTTTTTATTACGAGATCAAAATCGAACAAAGTGCAATAACATTTTTGGCATATAGGTTCATCATAACCGTGTACATGAGTCTAACTCGACGTGTGCATGAGTCTAACGAGACTATAGTTTCGCTTGATTTTCAAGATTTCCACGTCATAACAAGTAACAAGAACGATAACAACTCGACCATCAACTTCATCCCTTCCTTACCCATACCCTTGCTCTTATAAGTGCGAACAACAACCTATAACTATCAATATACGTTTCGTCCTTCGTCCTACAGTAGTTTGTTCGTTGTTGGAAATTCTCATGCAGTTCTCTCTTCATGTTTTCTACTTGATTCGTTCGACTCATCATCAGATCACTAGAGAGTTCGCACACACACACACGATTCACGTTCACGATGCAATGGAAAGTGGAAATTCGAATCCTAACTCAGTTCATTTGTTCCCATCAGATCTAAATTCAACATCGAACTTGCTGCTTGAGCTTGCTCTGCTCTTCCCATCACTTCCCTTCCGTCGTTCTTCTGTGCGACCGACGAGTATTGATCGTTGAAGAAAATATGTAACCCTCTGCTGTTAACCCTCCGTACACTCGCCCGACGATATCAAAACATACATAAAACACACTCCACACATACTGGGTTTCACATAATATAAAGAAAATAATAGAAAACAGTATTTAAAGAAAGTTATCAATGTAGGTATATTATAGAAATAAATTACAAAGCAAGCAAAACAAATTAATTCAGGAAAAGTCAACATTTTATGGATTTATTTTAAATTTTTCAACAACACCCTGTCTATAACTGGAATTCCACAAAAGAAAACGTCATAGTCACACACATGATGCACATCACTAATAGCACCAGCAGCCAAACTCCATGTTCCAAACTGCTAGTGCTAGGCAGCGGGATTCCTTTGCAGTTTCCACTTTCATCCAGAGCCAGTTCAGAACACTCTACCACTTCCACTTGTGTTTGCGTTTTATGTTTTGTCGTTTTGTGGTATGTCTTGTGTGTTTGTTAAAACGCACCAACATGTGTGTTACGTTATAGTGTATAGATATGCGTATGTATGCGATGTCCGATGTGTGAACATGAGAGAAATGTGCAAGTTTTATCCACCATTGTGTATAATAGATGAATGAAAGGAACAAAGCAATGCCAGTTGGATTGCGATGATGGAATGAATGATGATGGTGACGATGGTTGGTTTCGTTGGCGACGGATGATTTTTGATAAAAAGTTCGTCCGATTCACGATTGTTCCGCACGAGTGAATTATTCTATATACGAATGAATCGCTCAAATTCCTGTCAGTGTCGTATACTCGAATTCAGTGACAATATGTTCGTTCGATTTGTTTGTGGGAATTTTCATCGAATTATTTTATAAATGCAGAAATGCTTATGCATCGGAAAGATACATTTTGATGCATAGTACAAAGTATAATATTCATACAAGGATTACAAATGAAAAACCACTTACGATAGATCAGAAAATAACCTTATGAAAAAGACCAAGGAAAAAGTTTTTGAAATTGCGAAAACTGAAGACAATTCAAAATGCTCCTATAATGGGGTCTTTGTATGAATTTTAAAATTGGTAAAAAGTATCAAAAATCGTTAGTATAGAACTAATTATACTACATGGTACTAACAATTTTTTTTTTAAATTTATATGTTGTTAAAAATGGTTCTTCAAAATGCACCCCAGATTTAAACTGTACTATGCCGCGGGAAATTAAAATGATTCATCGCTTTGTCGGCCGATACCGATTTAATGCCGAATCGGGCCAAATGAACTAAGCGTCAGACCCAAAGACTGTCTTCGGTCAGGCTAGAGCGTCATAATGTTAACAAGGTCGCGTAAAAGCGATGCCATTTTAAAAGGTCTACCAACACAAATTCCAGCGATCTAGGGGAAATTCCAATGCTATGAGTCATCTTAATTTCACCAAGCATCAAATTTCAAAATTTAAAAAATGTTTTCTTCTCAAAAACTATGTTAAAAAAAATTTAATAAATGTAGAGATGAATAATTCAAATCGTAGTTTCATAAAAAAAATTAAAAAAAGAACATGCACAGACCCCATTGTCGCGACACGAAATTTTACCATCGTGTTTAGCCGAATTAACTCAGAATTGCTGAAGCGGTGCTAAAACGAATACAGGTAACATCTATTGTCCTGGAAATGGTAACCACCGAGAAATTTGTCCTGAATGAGCTGCGGTTGCATTGTCTATCTATGCACACTCACAAGGACACAAATTATAGTTTGCCGCATAGTTTACCTACACTTAATGTAGAAATGGAATGGGCTGTTAATTAGTTCAGTGTTTTCGTGCTTCCGATATTATCAACACCTATATCAAATCAAATCTCAAATTGGAACTGCGCGCCATGACGATCTAATTAAGGATTGCGTTTACCTAATTAGTATGATATTGACTTAAAGTTAACAGTTACAGAAGTAATTTGACATTTTGGAGCTCTATATCTTTTACAAAATTAATGGAAAAATAATTCTAAATTAATAAGGCTTTTCCTAAGAGAACTGCGTAGCCAAACCTAAAGAGTAATGGAAATTAAATTTTAATTTAATTAAATTTGCGTTCAAAAAATATATACAGTAAATTTATTTATCGTGTGGCCATGGAGATTTACATGTTAAAAACTTTAGTTTATGTTAATGGGTCTTCTGCGCAATAGTTTGCAAAGAAAAAATCGCGCTCTTAATTTGGACAATTTTTCACGCATTCTGATGATTTTTAATACCGACGATTGTCAAATATAACTTAGGAAAAATTTTTTAAAATGGTAGGCAATAATAATGGTAGGCGGAATCGTTTACTCAGATAAATAAAATACTGATGTCATTGTGGTTGCCTACGATAAAATTTCAATTTTTTTCGTTGAGAGAGAAGGACTCCAAAAATACATACAATTTTTTAATCCAAACAGTAGAATGAGGGCACGAGGGGGCTTTAGCCCTCTCAGCCCCCCCCCCCCCACGGTGAAATTTACCGTATAGGTAATAATTGAAGTTAAATGGCTTTAATTTCCCATAAACTTAAAAGATAATATAGAGATTTTGCAGGACGCGTTTTTTGATTGTCGTAACACGTTAAACGTTCTGCGCATACTTTTACTGTGCTACTAGTATGCGCAGACCGTTTGACGTATAACGACAATCAAAAAACACGTCTTGCAAAATTTCTTTATTAGTGATACAGTTTTTCGATGGAATAGGTAGTTAATTACAGTTTGTCATACGTTCAACTCTCATTAACATCTCCCGCGCTTTTTGCTGTTTTGTCGACAAATTTGTTATATTTTCAGAAGCAAACCATGCATCAGTTGTGTCCTATGTTTTAAACCTTTAAACGTTAATGTGTCGTTTGACATAAATTGGCCACAATATATAAACTATACAGAGCGATTATTTTATCGTCGAACATAGCATGTGCTATGTGCCTATGTACGACGGTAACATAAACGAGTCAATATCATGGCAGTGTGGGTTTGCATTGCTAGCGATACTCGGACGGACTGGGAGTGGGGATGTGGGCAGTGGCGATACACGATCCAAGTAATTTGTATGAAAATGCCGTTACAGCCAGTTGTCAATTTTGTTCCTAGTCATAATTTGAATTGATTTTTCATACATTCTTCATCAATCATGTAAGTATCTACGCAACCGATGAAAAGTTAGAAATAATAAAAATTTACGCACGAAATAATAGTCTGCGGACTGTTCGCAATTTATTTTCCATATGTTCGACGCTAAAATAATCGCTCTATATGTATTATTGTCAATCTCATTTTATTGCTCACCTCATTGCGTCTGTTCTATCTACTCAAGCCATCTTTATTCGCCGAATCGTTTCACATTTTGAAATAATTCAAGAACATGCGCGTGAGTGATAATCATTAATGTAAATATTATTTATAGAACAATATATTAATTTGCTTTGGTTGTTTGTGTCGTGGAGCCTTTGCCTCGAATCGACTCGACTTTGAATTGTATTAGATATAAAAGTACATTTGGATTTGTGTATCGGAAAGATAACGCCAACTAAATTGACGTAAATAGCAACAATAACAACAATGAGCAATAAATAATAGGCGACGATGCAAACAATTGGACGCTGTTCCGTTTTATCGCAACATATTTCAAACGTCGAAACAAAATACACGCGCGAACATGGAGAATAGACAAAGACTGATACAGGACAGGACGAGGACAGTGCTGATTTAATAAGAACGTAAGTAGAAGAAGACTGCGGGTTCTGGGCCCGCCTCCCCATAAGGAGGAGTGAGGAGTACCCCTTCCCCTTTTCGGTGAGGAGTATGCATCTCGTCTTACATTTCGTACTTCTTCTACCATCTTAAGACGAGATGCATACTCCTCACAGAAAAGGGGAAGGGGTACCCCTCACTCCTCCTTATGGGGAGGCGGCGCGGGAATCCGCAGTCTTCTTCTACTAACGTATTAACATTATTATAATATTTAATTGTGCTTTAAATTTAGAATAAAAAAAAACAAAATTAAAGGGCGGTTTATAATTGACATAATTTTAACATAAGATATGTATGTGAATTACCATGTTACGGTTTACGTTTGCGGAATTATCTCTTAACATAAGCGCGCCAAGTGTCAACTCTTATGGAATTTTTCCTATTCCTAGCCAATGAAGTTGAAGATGAGACAACATGCGGCTCATAGCACGACTGTTCAGTTCAACAACTACACGTATGTCATGGTTTTGAGGTTATTTTTTGACTTTTGACATTCGTCCTTGTTCAATATTATGACTTATCGTCATTAATCATGAACCGAGAGTCTTCATAAGTTAATATTTTATCTTATGTCAATCATAAACCATCCTTTAAACATTGCGAAGATCCGTCTCTGTATGGAAAGAACACTTGTAAATCTATTTTTGTCCGTGTTTGATAACGATTTTAATGTCAATTATATTCTAGAAGTGAATTTCAAGGGCTACTTTCATTTTACGAACAACACGCGTCCATTAAAATGCAACGGAACGCAATGGAAACAGAGCCGGATTATGCCTATCGTAGGCCCTAGGCACTTAACTGAAATTTTTATTTGTGACCAAAAAAAAGCTCTCAAGTCTCAATAAAATGAGGTGTCATGTGAGGTGTAAAAAAATAGCAAAAGCATTCAAATTTCCAACTCATCAGTCTTCGTAGGTCCTAGGCACAGTGCTTATAGTACCTGATGGATGATACGGCCCTGAATGTGGAATTCTTACTTGTAATTTGTAATGTCTGTTACAGTTACAGGAAATTCAAACCAATTGTGTAATCATTTCTCAAATGCATGAATGATTAGCGTTTAACTCTGGGGGAAGTCTTTGATTACACAAAGTACTTGAAGTAAGTTATGGAGACGGGACGCTGGTATGATGCATATGCGTAGATATCGCGGTTTTTCAACGGATATTGTGGTACAATGTCATTGTGTTTTGTTTTATGCGAGTGAGTATATGCGCGAGCATTTTTTCTTATTCAATCAATCGCATCACTTCGATGAACTACAAGTAAATGATTCGAATTGCATGATTGTATGTATGTGAGGAAAGTTCAAGGACTGCCTGTATGTGAGGAAAGTTCAAGGACTGCCAGGCCAGGCCAGGCCAACGGAAACGAGTACAACAACTTGTACATACGTGCGTTATTCATTTTCCGTTTAAAGTGAAGTTAATTGTTTGCAATTGCGCACATCTTTTAACGTTTTGTAAACGTTAAATTTAAAATGTAATGGGACCCTACACACGCGCAGACTTAACTTAAGAGCCAACACCGTCCAGCCCAAATATCAGGCGACTGCGACAGCACCAAAAGTAGTGCCGGCAGCATGCATAGTCCACTGCGCAAATTAGGTACCGTGCAGCTTAACTTGAGTTAAGGCTGAGCGTGTATAGAGGAGCCTTTACACGTTTAGTCAATAAGTGCAAACATTAATTTTATCAAAATTATAACTTTTGATAACAATGTGTTTTTGTTATCACTTCCTGATTTTCTTTAATACAAACAAATTCACAAATGCATAACTCTCGTGGCAACATTGCAACTTAAAATATTTTGTATTTTTTTATTATTTATCAGAATTACATGAACGAATAGAATTGCGCTTGAAAAACCAATAGTTTTGCATTACTAATGAGCGTACTCATGTTTATTGGTATTTACAATTAATATTATGTTAGGGAAAGAGAGAGAGAGAGAGAGAAAGAGAGAGAGAGGAGAGACTAGAAAATATTTATACGAAACATTGTAATACTCAATGATAAAACAACTGTTTTTGCTATTTTAAAAAAGCCGCGGATTATTTGCATTGGTTTGCAAGTATTTGACTTAATTTGTGATTTTAATACTGATTGTTATATACTGACATTTCATTCCAGTGCAACTAATTGACTGAGAGCACCAAAATATCAAACTAAAATTAACAAAATTCGATTTGGAATGCAATTTTTGCACAAGTACTTACATTCTGAGATTAAGAAATTTGTTAATGACTTGTAAAATATTGAACTGCATAGGTTTGTTCCAACAAAGAAGCAAACTAGTTGGGAACTGTCCGACGCATGAACAGTTTTAAAAAAAAAACGTTGCTTTCTTAAAACGGCTCATGCGTCGTACAGTTAGAAACTAGTTTGGTGCATTGTTGGAACAAGCCTAATATTATATTATAGTTCCACTTAACTTCGTATTACAAAGTTGTATTTACTTAAAAATATGTATCGGTTGTACGCTGAGCGTAAATAAATACCGAATTTGCTTATTTGTCGACGCAACATGTGGCAAATAGGTTTCTCACTTCATGGAAATGTAAGTTAAACCGCATAAAACATAAACCATAGAGTAGTCCGGATGAGCTTCTTGTTTTTTTTTTTCGTTTTTCAAATTTTCAAATTTATCATCAACCGCAGTGCGCAGATTTTATTTGCATCAGTTTTCTACCGACTTCGTTCGAGTTGTGTTCGTTCGCTCGGCAATTATGCATACACAAATTGACTTAGTCGGCGCGGCGCAAAAAAAATATCGCAAAATCGACACATTAACCTCGCGGTGCGGCTTCAACGGAAATTTTAATTGATAATTCAACATTTGTTTGGTGGGTGTCGTCGTCGTCGTGGTACGTAATTTAATCATTAGCTTCGGATGCATTTATATAAATCTCAAATTTCGATTTTATTTCGACGACGCAGAATTATAAGTGATTGAAAGATGGTTGCAATGTACTAAATGCTGATTGCTTTCTATTTGTTAGTTAAGTTAGTTGAAAAAAAGTGGCGATGTGGTCGAAACAAGCGGAAAGTCGTAACAACAAGCACGGAAACGCAGCGGGAACGTGCAAAAACAATAAATCGCAAAGAAAACGGAACAAGAACGATAAGAAGAACAACGAATGCATCAGCAATACGCCAGTAAACAAGAAGAATGCGAACAAACAGACGACTAATAAGTCCATGTCGACAACAACAAAAACCGGCGACAATGTCGATGGTGGTGTTGTTGATGTTTGCTGCGATAGTAAAGCGGCGCTAATTCATCACGGACCAGATCTAATTGAAGACATCAAAGTGTGCTGTAAACTTGAAGTAAACGAGAACGACATTAAAATGATTAAGGACGCTGGCAATGACGCCAATCCAACATTTACAAATAGATATGACGATGGTGCAGCTACAGATGTTGTTGTTCTGAGAAAGAAACTTGACGATGGGAGCGTCAATGGGAAGAATCAATCCACCAACAACAATGCAGATCCGTTGAAACGTTACAGTGACAGTATGGTCAATGACAATTGTGTCAATAGTACTCGTGAAAATGATAATAAATTCGTACTGTCTCGTACGCATAGCGGTTTCTTTCTTACCAGCTCTTCCAAAGAGGCCGAATCGAAGGAAAAGAAACGACGCTTCAGTGATCTATTCAGGCATACGTCAAGTAAACCCACCGAGGATAGTAGTAATAACGCAAAGATGACCGAGTTTGGTATTAATGAGAATGGCAAAGTTGTCACACTATTGGACGTGACCGATAGTAAGGCGGACAAGAAATCCATTAAACGGTCCGATTCGAAATTACAGAAACCGAAAACTACCAAGGCGTCCGAGCATAAGAAGCCCAACGAGACAGCAACAACACCAAATTCAGTATTGAAACGCGTGCGAAGTCGCATTTACAAAACCAAAGCGGACAATGGCGGCGGCGTCAGTGTCGTCCCATCAATGCCCGACATACGGGAACAGAAGGAGAAGAAATCGAAGAACACGGAAACAAAACGAAATTCACATTTTGATTTTCGACTACTTCGTCAGACATCAAATTTGGAGTATATACGTCCCAAAGCAATGTTGGGAACACAAAAGAAAACTCCCACCATCGACAATTCGATGATTCTATTGCCGCCGCCGCCACCACCTCCAGCACTTACGCTAACACACTCCACATTGGAGGAGAAACCGATTTTAGCCAAGTCCAAATCCAGCAGTGCCATCAATTTAAGTTTGTTACGCACGCGCAGAAAACTATTGGAAGGGAAAAAGCATTCAAACACTACGAAACAAGTCGAAGACGAATTCGATTTTATTACGTTCGATAACAATTATAAGAATAACAAGGTTGCGTTCCTTAATCGCAATTACGGATCGCAGGACTTAATTAATAATTTAAACAATAACGTGACGAACGGTGTTATTAATAATGCATTTCGGAGGAGTAGTTGGGTGCCGGCTGTTACTATTACAGGTAATTTTATTTATATGTATACATATTAACGACCATTGATGAAAACATACAGGGTGGCCCAAAAGTAGTACATATAGGGTGTGTATAAATTCGTGAAAAAGCTTCTGGTAGTGTTCTTCTTTGGACAATTCCGAAGAGAAAATCTTTATACGAAAATGTTGGATTGGCCTTCGTGAGCCTTCAGGAGCCA
>JARJEB010001560.1:0-10599 GCA_030264535.1 Liometoxenus newtonarum
ATAGTTCGATGTGAATCGCCCACCATATTGTTTCACTTGTCAGTTTCGTTGGTTCATCGAGAAATCACAATTTGTATTTTGTGTTAAAAATAGTGCAAGGTGTAGAAAAAGCATAGTATTATATTCGCGATTATGGCCATGGCTCACTCAGATGAATAGCGCCACTCGCCTTGCGGCTCGTGGGCTATCATAATCGCTCATATAATAATATACTATTATTTGTGGTTTATATTAAATATTATTTTTAATCCCTAAAGATGTTGTTGTGGGCATTTTTATTTTTATTTTACCTAATTATTATTTAAATCACTGTGCAAACTTTAATTTAAACTGGAACGTGTGCGTATCTCATTGGAATAATACGAATTAACAAAACAAACTTGAATAGACCGATTTATATAGACATAGACCAATAGATTAAAGTTGAACAAGACTCATGAACTTTTAGTGCGGATCATTTGTATGCCAGGATTAGAGGTATTTAGAGTACAGAACGTGCGTGAATATGAAAAGAGAGAACGGGCAGACACAAGGACAGAGAAAAATTTAACGCCTATAGTTATTGTTAACATAAGTCATGAGTTATTGATAGGTTAATTTAATTTCGATTATTTATTAAGTAACACGTTCAGATTGTTTACAATGATCGTTCTTCGATTGCATCTCATCTGCAGGTTACGAGAACAAACCTTATGAACCATTTAGAATTGAGATTTAATCAGTTTGTGTGTGAAGTGAAGTGACGAGGGTCACGAGTTTAGGTTGTGTATTAAAAAGGAATACATTCAAAAAAAAATTAATACAGAGCGACCATAACAACTCAAGGCTCGTTAAATGGACTGTATATGGCTTTTTTTCTGACATATGTAAAACTAACCCGGACTACAATAGTAGTTTACCATATAAGGTTGGAAACTATTCAATTTCTCACGAGCGCACGATTAATTGAGGCACGAGACGAAGCCGAGTGTGAAATGAATGTTTTCCGATCGCAATATACATTTCCTACCGTCATCTGTTTCCCATCGGAAAATTAAAGACACCTGAAATTGTATATAATAATTTGTTGATAAGTTGTTATAATAAAACTTCTTTCAGTTAAATTAAATTTACTATATTTTATTAAGAATATAGACAACAGACTTTTTACACGAGAGACAACGACCTGGCTCTGTCTGACTATTAAAAGAAAAGAATGGATGAAATACGTCGACCTATAAATTAATTTAAGATTTTCCGACGTTTCCTTGTCTTGAAATTTCTGTGTACTCGGTGTTTCAACTCTGTGAAATTCTTTTATTGTTCCTAGTTCTTCTTTCTTTTGGTCTTCGTCTTAGCTAAACTAAATTCAGTTTTTTCGTATATTCATATAGAAATTTTATTATGTAGAATGAAAGGTGAAAGATGAAATGTCGACAAAAAGCTTTGGGAAAGTAACGTAAAAAATATACATACAAAATTCAAAAGTAAAAGCAAGGAATATTTAATTACAAAAAAGTGCTTAAAGCGGAAAAAAGTAACGGAAATAAGAATAGGTATATTGTGAGATGGCATTAACACAAATGAAATGCTTACTTCTTTGTTCGAATTTCTATTTGGCTTTTTGTATTTTTTTTTGTACTTGAACATATTTGTGTGTTCTTTTATATGTTAAAAGTTAAAGTAAAGTGGGAAAAGAGAGGGGTTGCAAACGACCGTTTTCAATTTGAAAATTGCCTTGGTTTGCAAACCCGTGAGTAATTAATACGAAACGAGGGAGATTACGATGCCGCGCGAATCCGGGAATGGGAACGACGCTGGTGGCATGGCAAGTATATGTATCAACAACGCATGCGTTTACTCCCGCAGGACATCCCCGGGATCGTCCAGCTTCATTTATCTCGAACGTCGAGCGAACGACAATCGCACAACCGTTACATTGAACGAAAACGACGCGTCGCGACGTTCCAAACCGCAAACACCGCGTCAAATTCGTGTGCCTGTCGTAAAATTATACGTGCGACATTCGCAACATGTTTCCATGCAATATGAGCGCAAATTTTACAAGTGCGATCAATGTGTTGTTTGTTAAAAATATTAAAATAAACTTAATAGATATGAATTCGCGTTAAAAGTTCCTGGTTTGCGTAAAATAAATAAATTATATTTTCGGAGTGAAATTTCCGCATTTTCATGACACTTTTCAAGGAACGAACTTATAATGTGCACTTAAATAACAATTTATGAGTTGATAATGTGTTGTTAATTTATAGTTTTTCTCATGTGATTATAAGTATAAAACTTGAAGAAGCAGAAGAAAGCATAAAATCACACAATAAAAACGAAATAATATTGCGTGTAAGTATTTTAAGGACGTTCTTTTATTTTGTTGAATATAATCAAGACCTGTTGCGCTCAGCAGGATAAGTCGAGATATTTCTATCTATAGCTATCCTATATCCTGTTAACTTTACCCGTGTTGATCAAGCAGGAAACACAAAACTCGATCTAAACACGCGATTCGTTACTTTTCTTGAAAAGGAATTTTACTTGCGGAACGCGGAACATCGAAAGGCTTTTTTTTAAACTTTTCCTGATGGTATTCTCCACATCAATATTATTTTATATTATAATTTAAATATAAGTATTTTGAGTTTGGCATAACGATAATAAGAGAGAAATTTTTTAATTTTTTGAATTTTCGGACTTTTTAATCAAGATTCTAAGAAAACTGATGAAAATATAAGTATGAAAATTCCAATTTCGTAATATTCTCTGAATATATTGCTAAATTGATAAATATTGTAAAAATATATTGAATCTACATAGATAACTGAGTGTTTGAGTAATTTTCGAATATATTTATAATTATATAGATATTAGTTTGTGCTGTTTATGAACAATTGTTTTATGTTTTTGTGAGGATTATTTGTTATACATTCTGCACTTGTTGGTTGCTTATTAATGCTGATAAGATAAAAAAGTCAATTATGTTAATTAAGCATTGATTTGATATTGTTAAACGTATAATCAGAATTTTGCTTGAACATGTTGTAACAAATACCAGATATTTATCGTGTGAATTGAAGCGCTCGACTACGTGTCGCGCACCAAACGTTCACCCTTGCATGGATTTGACTGCTTTTCATACTAGTTGCACAATATACTATTTCCGGATATTCTGGTATTTTTCTTGTTTCTCCGGAATCTCCTAAAATAATATAATTGGTCCATTTAATTCTGTTCCGGCTTCCTATCATCCAAAACTAAGTAATTCCGTTATTACATATCACTGCGTAAATTTTTTCGGAAAATTCCGAAAGAATGGAAAACGTTCGCGTAAATTTTCCGAATGAAACACGCCAAGAAATAAAGATCATGTGTCAAAAATGAAAAATCTATGATAATGGCAAGTAATGCAAGTGTATAGGTATAAAAAGTTTTTGACGTCTTGATAAACTCCACAGAAGAAATTCACACATGAGATGATAAACAAACAAAGGTGACAACCAAACTTTGAAAACACGTCACAAAAAGTGTAGCTAATAGAAGAAGAAAGGAACAAAAAAGAATTTAATAACTTTTTGTTTCGCAATCCAAGTAGATTGTAACCAGTCTTTGATATATTTTTTCGGGCTTTTAGTGTAAGCCCTGAAGTATAAAGCAAATGAGCTTTTTGGTTCAGAGATATGGATGATAGAGATAGTATACTAAAAAGGCGAATATGAAGTGAAAGTAATGTAGAAAGTTAAATGTTGTGTGTACAAAAAAAGAATGAAACAACGAAACAAGTATGTTTAAAGAGGAAAGATACCTGGTATGTTGAGTTGCTGGTATATAAGCTATGTAAGGGATCAAATTGAAAGGGATTAAGGTTGAAAATCACTGATTGTGAGAGATACAGAATGATGGATTAGGTAGAAACTCCGAGACACTAAACAGAAGGAAATTGCTATGAAATATTGAAAAGGCCGCGGGGCATGAACACTTTTATGATAAACCGCAAAACGTCGAATTAAAATATGCTGTTAACTATGATAAAGTTCATGGTTGAGGTAGCGGAAGAGGAAATACGATAAGAAGATGATAATATTTAATAATCATTTAGTTCTACTCAATCTACAAAACTAATAAAATATTAAAATAAAATAAAATAAAAATTCAAATTTTTTTCTTATACTTGGTAAAACTTTGAACTAAAGGTTACAATCTTCGAGGATATGCAAAATTTGAATCTAAGCCAATATTCATGACGATGACAATTGAGGTTAAGTCAAGATGGCAATTAAAATATGTAGATTCCTGTAATAAAAATGAAAATAATTACAGAAATCTATATATTTTGAAAACGCCATCTCAACCTATTTTCAGTAACTTAAATTAAATGTTACAATATTCGAGGATGTACTAAATGGATCTAATCTAAGTAATAAAAATGAAAATAATTACAGAAACCTATATATTTTAAAAGCGCCATCTCAACCTATTTTCAGTAACTTAAATTAAAGGTTACAAAGTTACAATCTTCGAGGATGTGCTAAATGGATCTAAGGCTTAGATTCATTTAGATTGCAACCTTGACACTTGAGATGAAGTCAAAATGGCATTTGAAATATGTAGATTTCTGTAATAAAATTGAAAATAATTACTGAAATCTATATGTACTAAAAGCGCCATCTATTTTCAGTAACTTAAATTAAAGGTTATAATATTCGAGGATGTGCTAAATGGATTTAAGCTAACATTCATGACACTTGAGGTGAAGTCAAAATTGCATTTAAAATATGTAGATTTCTGTAGTAAAAATGAAAATAATTACAGAAATCTATATATTTTAAAAGTGCCATCTCAACCTATTTTTAGTAACTTAATTCCTTTTCATGTACATTCTTATAACAAATATTAAGTAAATTAAATTTAATTGAAATATGAACAAATTTTCTTATTTGTTTACATGTATTTGTAACTTTGTAATCTTGTTACGAGTAGTTTTATTCTATGTTTCCAAGTATTTTCTTGTGTATTGACTACGGTGATTTTTAACGGCTCATTTTGCAGACAGTTGATGAATTGCTTGATATTTATAACTTTACGTATTAATGGATTGCAATATTTATAGACGAACTTGCTACTTGCTCATCTCGAAACTGTTAATGAACTAAAAAGTATACAGACTGTTAAAAACTATAACGGTGCAATATTTAAAACAAAAAGACCCAAAATGACAATGACAAAGTTTAAGGGTTAATTTTTAATTTTTTTGACTTTAAGAGAATTAAATACCACTGAGAAAAAGAGAAAAGGGTTCAACTTTTTATGTATAGGCAAAATGGAATGAATTTCTGGTTTCGAGTTAAAATCTACTTTGTTTAAAAATAGTTCAGATACTTTAACTTCTGAAAAACGAATTTCCAATTGACGTATTGACGCAAGTTTCAATAGAATTTCCAACTGGAAATTAGTCGATGAAAGTATTTGTTCGTTTGAATTCAATTTAAATCGTTGCAGTCAAATTTCTGTATGAAATCATTCTTGGAAGTTTTGTAAAGCTCCGACAATACAGTTAATTTACTGAAATATTGTCAAAAAGTAGATTTCTGTAATAGAATAATACAAATGTAAAATTACAGATATCTACGTATTATAAGCGCCACTTAACTTTTGTTGCGCAAGCATAACGCCTCGTTCTCAGTTGCAAATATTCGGAAACAATATCCGAATATTCGGACAATCAAGTTTCAATAGAATTTCCACCTGGCAATTAGTCGATGAAAGTATTTGTTTGTTTGAATTCAATTTAAATCATTCCGAAAACATTCTCGGAAATTTTTTAAAGTTGCAACAATATAGTAAATTTACCGAAATACTAACTAAAAGTAGATTTCTGTAATAGAAATGTAAAATTACAGATATCTACATATTATAAGCGCCACCTTAACTTTTGTTTCGCAAGCATAACGCCTCGTTCTCAGTTACAAATATTCGGAAACAATATCCGAATATTCGGACAATCAAGTTTCAATAGAATTTCCACCTGGAAATTAGTCGATGAAAGTATTTGTTTGTTTGAATTCAAATTAACGAATCGTTCCGCACTTAAATTTCTGTATGAAATCATTCTCGGAAATTTTTTAAAGCTCCGACAATACGGTTAATTTACCGAAATATTGTCAAAAAGTAGATTTCTATAATAGAATAATACAAATGTAAAATTACAGATATCTACGTATTATAAGCGCCACCTTAATTTTTGTTGCGCAAGCATAAAGCCTCGTTCTCGGTTGCAAATATTCGAAAAAAAAAACATCCGATTATTGGGACAATTTGACAGCTTCCGGAAAAAGTTTAATCATTCCAGCTTTTTCCGTTTATTCTCAACCCGTTTGAAAAAGTTATAGGTTAGGGTCACTTGACATCTGTCAAGATCGCTGTAAGAATAAATGGAAAAAAAATCAGATGAATTATTCGCACTGGGAACCATCAAAATCGTTAAAACTGCGATTTCCGAATATTCGCAAACTTTTTTCCTCAATAATTTGCAACTTAGAAAGAGGCTTTAGTCAAACAAATAAATAATTTGTAATATCGTCCTATATTCGAATTTATTACTTCGGGATTTTCCTGAGCGTGGGTAGAACTTTTATGGTTATTAATAATTTTTGAAGTGAACAGGCTCTAATTAATTTCGCGTTTTGAAATATTTAATTTTGTCCGTACGCACTTCACTTCATAAAACCTTTTAGCTTGACTCTGCTCTAAAAAATTATAATTATAATTAAGATTTATAAATGACGCTCGTTTATTTCTGGTATTCTCATTTTCTATTCTCGTTTCGCATTCCCATTTTCGTTTTAATTAATCATTAAAATGTACGGGCACGTTTACTTATGCTGCCACTTTTTCGGCGTCAGTTACAAATAAATTATTTATGAAAATTAAAAACCAACCAAAGCAAACAAATCAAAATCAAAGACAAAGTATAAATTAGCAAACTAAATATAATCTTGTAAAAAACTAAGTATATTAAAACACACAGCAACATCAAAAGTTCTAAATAATTCATAAAATTTCTTCTCAAGTGGTTCTTAAAGATTGTGTTTGATACTAACTTGGAATTTTAATTAGCAATTACAACACTGCCTCGAAAAGTTAAACTCATTGGAATTTCAAGTTTAAGATTTGATATTTGTGTTATTACAACATTTATAATGAGAAAGCTATTTATATATCAACTGCTTATATACAAATAATAAACATACATTTTCTACCTACACGTTTGCTTTTTTTGAGAATTTATGATATTTGACTATAGATGTTAGATGGCGCTTTATTTTTTATTACAGAAATTTTCATATTTTAAGCGTCATCTTAACTTTATGAGGACAAACACCTTTTCATATTTCTATATAAAGATCTCTATTTCTATATAAAGATATATTATATTATGAACCTAAAAAAATTTAATGAATTGAGGAAAAAATGAAACATATACAAAAGTTGTTGGCGTTAATGGTTCATCGACTTTGTTGTCTTTAGTCTGGTATAATTTCTAGAAGAACGAAATTTCGTCTGTACATCGAAAACTATTTGCAACTTTTCATCAGCAATAAACGTCTTGAAGTAAATTCTGTTCAGATAAATAAGAAATAAACAAGAAGGCGTAAAGTATATAAAAAAAAGTAACGTAAATTTAAGCCTTCCTTCCAGCAAGTAAAAAACTAAAGCGCAAAAAAAAACGCAGAAAAACTCTTGAAAAATGTCTTAAAAGTACAAGAAAAAGGAAAAATACGAAAATAAGTTAAAAAGAGTTTGGAATTTCCTACTATTGGCATTAGTAGAATTTTTTTCATGCTGTCTTGGAGTCAAGAGCGTAAGATTTTTTTTTCACTTATTTTTTTAAGACAGATTGAGGGCTAAGACCCCCGTTAGAAAAGAAGTTTGTTTACGCCTTTTATCTTCGTGTAGTTTGTTGTACTGTTTAAGAAGACCATAATACAACATTTTCGAATACTAGGGCTTAGATTGTTGAATTGAGACTTGTGGGATCAGTTCGAAGTTCGAAAGTGTAATATGCATTGTGCTTGAATGGTTCCGTGCAAGGCGTTTTGGGAATACTGAACTGTTTTGGCAAAGTTTGGATGTTTGACTTTATAGATTGTAGAAAATACAATGGAATACAGCTGAAACTGAAAGCTGAAAGGCAGTTATTTCATAACGGATAGGAACGGAACAGTGTATACTAAACATGAATCGATAAAATAATAACCGTGGACGATTAATCGCAAGTCGTGTATATTAATTTATTATCAGCTATTATTATCATCATCATCGTGATCATGGAGAAAGTTGAACAAAGAAGTCCAACATTAACATGCACATTATCGAAATTGAAAATTAAACGATGTAAAGGTAAAAGCAAAATCGGGATTTTATTATTTTATGATTTAAAATTTGTAAATTTTATTGACACTATCTCGGTCCGTACTTTATTGCATAAAAGGGTAAAACAGAATTGTAAAGAAGGGAATAACACTCACGGGTAGAACTACGGCTGTTATAAATTGCTTCGTGTTAAATACTTAAAAATCTATCGGGACCATAAAATACAAGTATTGCGGAGCGAGCTTGATAGATGATTGGAAGGAAGCAAGCCGGGCAAATCATAAAATTACCTTTTTGTGTATGGTAGGCAACCCAAATTGCGTTGCTATCAAAATGGTCGACGTTTGAACGTGACAGTAGTAGTGTTAAATAAAATACTACCAGAAAAATCAAGAAAGGCATATTTAAAAGAATATGAAATTTTTGAAACGACGATCGACAATTACAGTTTCCTAGTAGAATTCGATGCGCAATGCGCATGCGTCAATTTTACTTTATGCAACTAGTTTTCTTAAGGGAACATTAAAGAACCGCACCATGGAATGCTTTAATTTCATACTTTAATTAACTACATTTGGTTTTCTAATTGGTATATTATGAACGCAAAATAGATAAAATTAATTTACGTTTCGTTTGAGGCATATAATTTACTCCTTTTGATGCATTTTTACGGTATTTTTATATTTCTTAGAGAATATTGAAAAAATTCCTGTTCGAATTTGTTATTTTGATCGATTTGAACGTAAGTATTGTTCATTATTATTATTATTATTATTTTCTACTATTCAGTGCACTTGCTGAAATAATCCATTAGAAAATTACGAATATAATGAATAAATTAACTTAAAACCTAAAGCCTACGTAGTAAGAACTTTTCTCAGTTTTTAAAGCTTTTAAATAAAGTCTGGGCAGCATCCAGTGGTCGGAATTAAATTCAGAAAAAGTAATAAAAAGTATTTGAGCACGAGCAAAGCGAGTAGACAGTTTGAAAACAAAGCAAATAACAAAACTCCTGCCATTATTTGTATAATAAATGTATTTATATGAACATCATGAACATTGCAAGAGCAAATTTATAATTTTTTCATAAAATTTTAACGAAACTGCATAAAATTTTCCATTTCGAGTCGATGAGACGAATGTTATTTTTATATTGAAGAGTTTTATGACTAGAACACGCTAGAACTATAAAAAAAGTCATTAATACCGGGTGTTCCACGAATCGATCAACAAATTTATAAAAATTCGTATATCTACAAATATATTAACGCGATTTTTTTCTGCCTTAAAATACACTCTATATTTGAAATTTTCTAATTTTTCTAATTATGTCACTTTAACCTCAAATTAATACTGATAAATGCTGTCAAAGTGCATCATTGTATTTGGAGTTATTAGCCAATCAAAAAAGTTTGTCAGAACTACTTCTTAATTAAGTAGCAGTTGCCAGTCCGTTGGGTTATTATTACAAAGGAAAATTAACTAATTTAATTAAATATTATTGGAACATCCTGTATAGTTAAGTTACACGTAAACTGGAGTCACTTGTTTTCAGTAGCAAAATTTAAACATAATTATTCCCACTAGGCAAATGTTATCTCAACAAATACGCCCTGGCTTCAGTTTTCCTTTAGGCACTCAAACATTTCATCATTTTCCAAGCTACTTACTATCTTGCTATCTTTGTTAGATGACTAGCTGTCACCATTATATTAAATGTAAACTTGTTTTAGGCTTGTGAGAGTTATATAAGTCCTTCTAATTCAGAATAAAGTCCTGACGCATATAACTTAAATCTCGGTCTTAAAATGTTAAAATTGAACTCTAATACCTATATTTCATCAGGGAATAGAATGAAAATGAAATTTGTGGGTGAACTTAAATTTTTGTAATCAGAATCGTTCAGTCTCAGTCATAGAAGAAAATAATGGAATTTAATAATTAAGACCTAAGGCAATTTTCACCTGGTATGAGCAAATTACGGCTTGGTAGCTCAACCGGTTAACACTTTGGTTGTTGATCGAGGGGTCATGGGTTCAAATCCCAGAGGCGGAGACAATTGTGTCGACTGTGTTCAATAGATGTGTATACTGTCAATGTTACATGTCAAAGAAACAGTCGTCTATCCAAAAGTAGTTTGGAATGAGAAGTGTTGTCGGCGATATGGTAACCCGTAGACGGGCCCTATCACGAATGCGATGAATTGTAGTAACATGGAAATGCAAAAAAACACATGAA
>JARJEB010001562.1:0-10304 GCA_030264535.1 Liometoxenus newtonarum
ATATATATACGAAATAGGAAAAAGGGGAAACTATTGCCGTATTGCCACCCTTAGGAGTGGTCATCGTCATCGATGGCCGCGGATGGATGGGCCGACGGCGTTGGCGGTGAATATACTAGCGATAGGGGTGCTACGTGACGTCATGACGTCATAGGGGTGATCACTATGTACATATACGGCCATTGAGGGTGAATTCTTCCGATATATCTACGCTGTTACTCTGATAACTGTTCCCGATACGTCGAAATACAAAAACGTTGTTATCGAAATGCGTTACAGCGTTACTCATCGAAGAAGATAAAATAAACTCACAATTTATTGGAAAGTGTATGTCGCGATGAAATGACCTTGAATTGACCACATGTTGTAACTACAGCAAAAGTGCACAAAAAAGACTAGAAATATAAGCAAAAATTATATTTAAACGAAAAAATTAAGAAAGAAAATTACCGAAAAGGAAGAATTTTGAATGTGAAAATGTAAAAATAACAAAAAAAAAACACTCACAGTTTGTTTTAAGGAGAACCATTGAAATGACCTTGAAGTTGACTTGACCACATGTTGTAAATACACCAATGGTGCACGAAAAAAAATTAGAAATATAAGCAAAAATTATATTAAAACGAAAAAATTAGGAAAGAAAATTACCGAAAAGGAAGAATTTTGAATGTGAAAATGTAAAAATAACAAAAAAAACACTCACACTTAGTTTTAAGGAGAACCATTGAAATGACCTTGAAGTTGACTTGACCACATGTTGTAAATACACCAAAAGTGCACGAAAAAAAATTAGAAATATAAGCAAAAATTATATTGAAACGAAAAAATTAGGAAAGAAAATTACCAAAAAGGAAGAATTTTGAATGTGAAAATGTAAAAATAACAAAAAAAAACACTCACAGTTTGTTTTAAGGAGAACCATTGAAATGACCTTGAAGTTGACTTGACCACATGTTGTAAATACATCAAAAGTGCACGAAAAAAAATGAGAAATATAAGCAAAAATTATATTTAAACGAAAAAATTAGGAAAGAAAATTACCGAAAAGGAAGAATTTTGAACGTGAAAATGTAAAAATAACAAAAACAAAAGACTCACAATTTGTTTTAATTTAAGGAGAACCATTAAAATGACCTTGAAAATACAGCAAAAGTGCAACAAAAAAAACCTAGAATTATAACCAAAAATTAGATATTTAAAGAAAGAAAAGTAGAAAAGAAAGCAAGAATTTTCATCGTAAAAATGTAAAAATAACAAAAAAAAAGTAAAGACTAAATAGTTTTGGAAAGCTATTTTAGTTTTCAATTGTTTTTATCTTTGTTAGACGATAGGGTATTTTTTTAAACTCATTTGTAGTTATTTTGGTGCCTTTGGTGCTCGTTTTTTTCCGTTGAAAAAAAAACTTTTTCTGTCTATGCAAATCCAATTTCTAAACCTAAACCCAAACGATTTGTCTTTGTCCCGTCGGTCGTCGCGCCGGTGAGGCACTTTTCAAAAATGCTAAATTTCACCTTGATGTCAATAAATTGCCAATACCCTACACTCTTTTGTTAGTTGTATTAAAAGAAGTGACCCCATTTAAATAAATCTTGAATTTTACTCCCTTTCGGTATGGCCTTGCCATTTTTGGGTTTTCACCATCAAAAACGAAAAAATAAAATTCAAATGTTTCGCATATCGGGCAAGGGGCATCTATTTAAATATTGCACTGAACAGAGTTTTGCATAATATATAGCACCCTTAGATATATAGGCACCCTTAAACATTTATTTTACCCAGAAAAATTATTTTATATACTAACAAGTTTCCATATTAACGGAATTCTTCATAGAAATTGAAGGAAAACGGTTACAACTTTTGAACATTTATAACTCGCTAAGGGTAGCAAACCAAAGTGAGAGAAAAAAGAATCAAAAATCATCGAAAACTTGATGCAAAATAAACGATCACGTGCTGATTTTTATTATATATTTTTACATAAAACTAGAAACCCCTGCAAAAAGCAAACACAATAACCGAAGGGTAGTTAAAATGTTAAAAATGCAAAAAATCAACGAAAGTCCAACAGGGGTCGTAACTTTTATGAATATTTATAGAGCAGATGTGCATTGTGTATATCTTTCTTACCTTTCTTTACCTTTTGCAAAAACCCGCACTTTCTCAACTCAACGGTCAATTTTTTACTATAAATTTATGTATTTTTACATATTTAAATGTAATTTTTTGATTTTTGTTTTTTTTTATGCTGACTGTACCGTTACTTATCTTATGTATGGCCTCATTTCCATTATGTTGACGTTTTACGTTTTGGCATGAGGCACGAGACACAAAGCACGTGGATGGGAATATGGTGCGGAAGAGGGTTGAGAGTTTTTTTTTTTTTGCTTTTTTACAATAAAAAGTGTATAAACACGAAGCACGACCGAAAAAATGAAGACGCGCACAATCACAATCAAGAGAACTGGGGAGAAGTAGGATAAGAAGAGAAGAAGAATGAAAATAACGTAGGGTGGGACGGGGAGAGGGGAAAAATTAGAGAATGAGTTCGAGCACGCGCTAAAAAACTTAAAAAAAGGTTAAAAAGAGACTTTTTTGGTTTAGGGATAATGAATGGTAAAACGATAAAAAGTTGGGGATGCCACTCTTTTACTGGCACGTGCGGTATATTTAATCTAAAACTAACTATTTCAAGTAGGAAGAAGAAAAAGGCAGAATTTTTACTTTACTTATCCTTAAAAAAACATATTACAGCACTTCTAAACAAACATAAGACACTGAAAATATTTTTGAACGGCAACCATCAATAAGTCTATACAAAATTTTCGTATATATTTTCATACTTTTTGCGTGGAATGTACTCTAGAAGGTCGTCTCCCGTTTGCTGAGAAGGACTGTAGATATATTTAATTTCAAAAATTTATTATTCTTTTTCAAACAAAATTAATAATATAAAGATTTTTACTTTTTCTCTTTCTTCCTAATTAATTAGCAATTTTTCTGATTAACATTGTACAAATGTACAGCACTTCTGAACAAACATGAAACGCGGAAAACATTTTTGAACGGCAACCATCAATAAGACTATACAAAATTTTCGTATATATTTTCATACTTTTTGCGTGGAATGTACTATCGCAGGCCGTCTCTCGTTTGCTGAGAAGGACTGTAGATATATTTAATTTGAACAATTTTATGATTCTTTTTCTAAATTTTATTTGAAATCAACAAAATTAACAATATAAAAATTTTTACTTTTTCTCTTTCTCTTCATAACTAATTACCAATTTTTCTGATTAACATTGTACAAATGTACAGCACTTCTGAACAAACATGAGACACGGAAAACATTTTTGAACGGCAACCATCAATAAGACTATACCAAATGTTCGTATATATTTTCATATTTTTTGCGTGCAATAGTCTCTCGTTTGCTGAGAAGGACTGTAGATATATATTTAATATGAAAAATTTTATGATTCTATTTCTTAATTTTACATGAAATCAACAAAATTTTAAGAAAAACCAAATAATTTCGATATTTTTTTATTTTTACGTATACTTTGTAGTTTCGGGGTTTTGCCGCCCCCTGTAATTACATTTAGAAAGACATAAGTAACAAACCCTCTTCAAAAATAAAAGGTAAAATATGAAAAACGTACTTTAAGCTTTCAGTTTCTTGTTTTCGCAGTTAGAGTTAAAAATTGGTAAATTACAAAGTACAAAGTCACTTTAGGGGTTTGTTAAATTTAAACCACCCATACGTTAAGTCTTAAAACATCAAGGAATCATTGAAGTCGCCCTCATTTCAAAGTTTTCTTTACTTTATTATTTTTAAATATTTTCAAGAACGCAAGAACAAAAATGTTTGTTTTTCTCTTTCTGTAGATATTTTGCTTTTTTTTTGGCAAATTATATCTATATGCATGGCAATTTATCGAAAATGGAAGCACCACCTAGTTCCGGTAATAAATAGCCGGTTTCTAAGATTGGGTATTATTTTACCATTTTTACCTCAATCAACTTGAACTTGAACATTGAAATTGAGGGAACATAAAGAAAAGCCGATATATTTTGTCTACTCGTAAACAAAACGTTTTTTTTTCTGCTTCTAATTGTTGCGGAAAATAATAAAATAATAGCTTCTACATTCATCCCGCACAACAACAATAACAACAACAACAACAACATAATGTAGAATGAAAATCGCAAGAAGAGATTATGTTTCTAACGACATTCTTTGGTGTAGTGAAGATATTTTGCAGAAAATTGTGCCGCACACGTCGTTTCTTCCTTCCTTCCTTCCTAATATATATATTTATCAACAATTCATTCACGAAAAGTAAGCAAAAAAAAAAAACATATGCGAAGCTAAAGATGTAAATGTTATTTCGTTATTGTTTTGGGTTTTGGCAGATGTTTGAATCATTTCCACAGACGCAAAGAAAAATTACTGCATTTTTGAATTATTTTTGAAACAATTGAAAATATTGAAAATATTAAAAACAAATTTTGTGTATATATTTAATTTACAATAATAGAAATAGTCATTAAAAAAACTCGGGGAAAAAGTTTATAATTGATTTGAATTTTTACTAAATTAAAAACTTTATTTGATAAATTTTAGGAATCTTATTTCATCGTAAATTTCTAAAACAGGAAAATAAAATAGAAAATGATGAATATAGAATGATTAATGAAGAATTTATATGAGTAAATAGACAAATGTAACCCAATTCGGTATTCTGGTGCTTCTAGGTATAGAAATATTTATACAGTGTGTTTACCAAAAACAGTAATCTTTGAAAAAACAAAATTAAGACGATAATATTTTCTTTTTATCAAAAATTACTATTTTCTTAACGTACTCTCTCAATAATTATCGCCATATTGGAGAATGGAAACCTGACATGTAACTGTCAAACTTCAAATGTCATTATTGACAAGTAACTGCGCCTCTTCAAAGTTATTTTTTTCTGAGAATTGCAGAAAAAGGAATTATTATTGAAGAATTTGTAGATATGATTTAATTGACAAATGTTCAATTCACTTGTACAGAGATAATATACGGTGAAATGACATGTAACAGTTAAACTTCAAATGTCATTATTGACAAGTAACTGCCTCATCAAACTATTATTTTTCTAAATTTGCACAAAAAAGAATGATTATTGAAGAATTTGTACGATTTAACTGACAAATGTTCAACTCACTTATACAGAGATATTTTTCAGTGATCTAACATGTAACTGTCAAACTTCAAATGTCATTATTGACAGGTAACTGCGTCTTCATAGTTTTACTTTTCTGAAAAATGCACAAAATAGAATTATAAATGAAGAATTCGTATGATTTAATTGACAAATGTTCAATTCACTTATGCAGAGATATTATACGATGAAATGACATGTAACTGTCAAAGTTCATATCTTATTAGTGTTATTACTAAGAAGTGACTGCGTATTCACAGTTCTATTTTTCTGAATAATGCGCAAAATGAAGAATTTGTATGATTTAATTGACAAATGTTCAATTTATTTATGCAGATATATTATACGGTGAACTGACATGTAACTGTCAAACTTCAAATGTCATTAGTCAAAAAAAATGATTAATAAAAAATTTGTATCATTTGATTGACAAATGTTCAATTTACTTATACAGAGATATTATACGGTGAACTGACATGTAACTGTCAAACTTCAAATGTCATTAGTCAAAAAAAAATGATTAATGAAAAATTTGTATGATTTGATTAACAAATGTTCAATTTACTTATACAGAGATATTATACGGTGAACTGACATGTAACTGTCAAACTTCAAATGTCATTAGTCAAAAAAAAAGATTAATGAAAAATTTGTATGATTTGATTAACAAATGTTCAATTTACTTATGCAGATATGTTATACGGTGAACTGACATGTAACTGTCAAACTTCAAATGTCATCAGCAAGTCGATAATATGTTTTTAAAAAATTACTATTTTTAACTCAAAAATGAAAGCCGCATCCGTACTAGTGAATGGTGAACTCGAACTGACGTGTAACTGTCACATTTGACGTAACGCTAGAACTGGCTTCCAAAAAATGGTTATTTCTTATCTAGTACATTTAGTATACTAATTTTGAGACTTAATATATAAATTGCGTTCCGTATTTCGTCTAATCATGCTTTTAGATTTAGACAATGAACGCATGCATAGGACATCAGGGGTTGTGCGGGAGACTCCGTTGAGGGTGAAAGAGGGAATATGCGCTCGCTATACAACGCACATACAAGAATTAATGTAAGGCCTGCGTGGCGAGGCAAAGAGAAGTAAAATGAATGAAGGAGAGCGAAGCCGAACGAAACATTGGAACATGGGAACATAGAAACATGCTGGAAACATTGAACGTGAAGCAGAAAACCCGAAAATGCAATAAAGGGATAAATAATAAATTCCCCGCGTTTTACTCTCATTTTACTCCCTTCTTGCTTATAATACAGCTCAGACAGAGCACACCGGCCCCGGAGCTTTATCATTCATTCAACTCAATTCGATTCAACTTTTCCTTCCTCGTTCAGGTTCAGACACGCAGCTATCTCATAAGTCGTTTATAATAAAAATAACCCTTATGGTTAATAGTATAAAGTGACAGACACCCTCACACTTGTTTCAATTGCATGACAGCAGAGCGCCATCTTGAATATGAATATTGATCAAGCAAGCATGGGAGTCATAAAATTTATAAGGTAGAGTAATTAATATTCAGGGGATCTTCAATTTATAAAATGTCGTTGTTATTGCTATGGAAACAATAAATAAATAACATGACGTTTGACACTGACACCAATTAATACTATAAAAGACAAAATTAACCTAGAAATCTGAAATATCTAGAAATAATTTCACGAGTAAAGATTTTGCAAAGGTTTCTGGTGCTCATAAACTGTGAAAAACAAAAAGAAATGGTTGATTGTGCCTGTGCCTTGGGCTTGTTAAGTTTTTGTTGCATTATTTTGAGTGCTTTTTTTTATGAGCCGGGTGCAACCAAACCTAGAAAATGACGCACGCGGCCAGCTCACACCATCCATCGTCCATCGAAGTATTGCAGCAAAGTAATGCAGTTGTTGTGGGGACACCCTTTTATAATATCGATGACCGAAGTCCAGTCCAGACCCTATCCCTTCGTCCGAAATCGATTTCGGAACCTTTTTGATCCAGTGAGAAGGAAAGAGAAAGATCGATATCGGCAAAACTCCGTTGAAGTTTACCCGATTCGCATTTTCGTTTTTCGTTATCGAGTTCTTAGTTTTGGGTGTCGGTCCAACTCCAACTTCACTCCGTCCGGTAATAAATTATGAGACGTCGGCTCGGTTCGCTGGTGTTGCGCTGTGGGACAGGACAACGGGAGGGTTGAGCATTGTGCAACCAACAAAACACATGCAACTGTCCTTTTTCGATTTCGTTTTGAGTTTCGAGCAAGCAACAAACAATTTTGTGCATTCTTTTGAAAGCATAATTTTACTACTTACAACAACTAGAACAAAGAAAAGAACAAGAATTGAATGCACACATTTTCAAGGTTAAGTAAGTTAAGTTGCCTAAGTACATGCTAAATTTATATACCTAACCCTACTTGTTGTTGATCTCTAATACTATAATGGAATCGGGAGTTTAATTAACAGGAAAATAGCATTTAACTTGAAGAAGATTATAATCTAAAATGACTGCTGACTGCTTGGCTTTGATTGGATCAAGTCATTAAAGTCTTCAAGTGGTAGAGTTAAAAGTTAAAATGTTGAAAACGATAAGAACTAAGAACTATCAACCCAAAACACTAAAGACTGATGAAAAAAATGGATAAGACAACATATACAAAGACATATTTTATTCTTTTTGCATAGATTTTGACAGTTTGAGATATTGAGACTTTTTTCTTGTCTTGCTTTCGACCATCAAAAGTTTTCTTTGTGCTGAGCAGATGGTTATTTATATTTATGTATGTACAAAGACGCAATTAAGTTGTCTACTTGTTTTGTTTTGGTTAACCGAAAAACTCAATTTTTGTTATTTAGAAAGAAAAACTTCAATTCAAAATATTCCGTTGGCATCAGCGGAATTTTGGAATTTTTGGAAATACTTCAGCAGCGATTGTTAGGTAGGTTTCAGTTTCCGGAAGTAGTTTCGAATTTCATCATTGCTTTTGCTATTTTTTTATTTACGTTTTTTTAGTTTTCATATTGAAATTTTGTTTTTTTGCAAATTTCTATAAGAACCAAAATTTTTTGTATTCTCATTATCGTTTTCGCACCAATTCTGTTATTATTATTATTATTACTTTTTTTTCATTTCATTTTCAAACCTAACTAAGTGCACTTCCGTGTTTCCCAATAGATTTTGTCGTTTGATATACTTAAGTAAAAATAAAAATGGAAGACGCCTTTTTTTTTTTGGCTATAATATTTCAATATGTGCCCCAAAAATGCAACGACATACAAACTTTTCATATGTAAATTGTAAGAAAATTTTATAGGGAAAAAATAATTATGATAATTACATATAGGTATCCAACAATAATATCTAATAACAGTTTGCCTTTGTAACACTGTAACATAGAAAAGTTTCCTATAATAGCTAATAGTCTTTCGATAAAATATGACAATTACTACGTTTACATGTCGGCGTGAATTTGAATTGAATAGTTTCAATGTTTCAAAATCCAAGCTCGGCCTGTTTGAACCGGATATGATTTCAATCCACTTGACACCAGGGACATGCGCACTGCCATCTAGTATTTGATTCTGTCGATATGATACGTTTCCAGAACGACCTTGAAGTTCGATTGGATTTCAATCTGGTTTTGTGTCTATTTACAGATGGATTTTAAACTTATTGTAGGTATATCAGCCATGCTGCAACTAAAAAGTTGCCGATTAGGCATTCAAATATGATGGCACGGTCACAAACGTCAACATTTTGTTCGTGGAGAAAAAATATTGGGCTGGTAAATAAAAACAAACCAAACCAAAAATTGGGCTGGCAAATAAAAGAATAAATAGACGAAAGAGCATTTCCAAAAATATGACAGCTTTTGAACTTTATGCTAATGCCCTTAGACAACATGTTGTCATCTACGAGCAAACGAAATTTGGAGGTTATTGGAATGCCTAATTGTCGTTCTGTTTCCCAACGATGGCCTGCGTACTCCTTGAATTCCACTGTCAATAATTTGCCAACGGTAGTACAACCGGCCTTGCACAGCCGGGTTGTGAAGTGAGTACAACCCCACATGTAAACGTAGTAAACGTGTAAATATAGGAGAGCAAAAAGACGAAAAAGCGTTTCCAAAAATATGACAGCTTCTGGCCTTTATGCTAATGCTGAATGTGAATGTGAATGTAAAAGAGAGAAAAAAAAAGTATAAATGCGTGCATATAATGAGCGCCCTCATTCCTCATTTGCTTATATTGAAATTATTCCATTCTTTATTCCATTGTGTACGTTTCGATTCGTTTCCACCATTACCTACATTCAATTCATTTTCATTTTCATCTATTATCGCGTTTCGTTTTTGTTATAAGTTTTGCTTTTTCGCTCGCTTTTTCTCTTTCATTCGCGTCACTTTGATTCGAACGTGTCGTCGTCGTAGTGAAGTTATTGGTTGCGTTTTTGGGGTATTTTTAGGGGCAAAATTTTATCGTTTACATGAATACATTTAAATGCATGCATAACCTATACATGAATATTATTTTATGCGGATATAAATAGGTTTCAAAGTTTGTAACTAAGGGAAGAAGGAAACATTCAACGACACATTTATTCAAATTGAAATTGGTTAAGCTTTAATAAACGCGGGAAGCTTTTCGATGGCGATGATGATAAGGGGTGTTAATTCATCCAAACCGAAACGTCGAACGAAACGCAACAATCATTTCTGGTGTTGAAATTGAAAAGAAAGAAATTAGACGACAAAAAAATGAATAAATAAAACACCCTGTATAATTTACAACCAGCATAAAAGACAAAAAAATGAATAAATAAAACACCCTGTATAATTTACAGCCAGCATAAAAATTCGTTTTAGTTTTTGACAATTGAATTTTTTTTTAGTCCACTTTTAGGGTAGTTTTGTGTTTTTGAAAAGTTTAATGATTTTGCCAATTAATTTTCAAACATTTTATACCACAAAAAGGAGAAATTACTCAAATTACTATAATTAATTTTATTTAATTGAAAAAAATCAAATATAGGGGTTGAGTAATTTCTCCTTTTTGTGGTATAAAATGTTTGAAAATTAATTGGCAAAATCATTAAACTTTTC
>JARJEB010001577.1:0-20336 GCA_030264535.1 Liometoxenus newtonarum
CTTTATGCTCCTAGGAGTATAAGTTATTATGAGTATCGGAGGCACCATAAAGCTACACTTATACAGCATGCAACAGTGAATGTAATGTGTCACTTATACGACGTTCGGAGATAAAATACGTTTTTGTATCAAAGAACGCAGAAAATTATTGTCTTTATTTGATGTGATTGCAATTTATTTCCATGCAAATGTAGGCCAGGAATATGCAAACACATGATATACCGTGTATATTCCTATGCACGGCTTTATGCCCTAACACCAGGTATGCTTAGAATTGATAATAGCAAGAACAACTTGCCATTTTTCCGATCAAAATTATTTTCAAAATTGAGGTAATGTTCGGAAAGTTGAGCGGTGCGAACCCGTACCGATTTAATTAATTTCCGTCACTAACGTAGGTATGCGTAAGGGAAGTAATCGTTTCTGTGCAAATATTCGAAGTTGGGTTTTCAATGAATCTCCACGAGTCTTGCTTCCCTAAGTACGAAAAAGTAGTTTTGTCGTGATATCCATGTTCAGGGTTTATTTGTTATGGCGCGAACAAATATGGCGGACCAGTCGCATCACATATGTATCAATTACCTTCCCTCATAGAATATTATAAATTCTTCTTGGTCAGTCGTCAGAATCGTAACCAAAAATTGTGGTAAAACAAAATAGCTCCAAGTGAAAAGACATTAATTTCTCGATTTGATGTCACTGAATTTCTCTACAATTTCCACTGTCCAATCAAAATTACTTTTACGATCGACGAGTTCTAAGAAATCGTAGTGGATATGGTCGGAAAGTTGTGCGGTGCGAATTTAACGCACCGATTTATTATGTGCGGTATGGGAAAGATCAGAACGTGCCACATCAGATTCCTAACTTAATTAATCGAACTTTATTTACTTACATGAATATGAGTATTACAGTTATGTTGGGCTTCCTTTCGATGGTCAGCCAACTCTTTCTTGTCACTGAACACCAAATGGCGAGACTTGCATTTAATCGAACCCATTCGTTCATCCTGAATTTGTTTGTTAACCCTGTTAACCATGAGTTTATCGAAATCGCCGCTATCTGTACTCTCTTCAGTTGATATTTCTATCGTAGTAATAGAACTTTCTTCATGATTGCTCGTATCTTCTTTATCCATTCCTTCATGAGGTGTTCTTTCCTCAACGACAATTTCTGTACCAGAAAAAACTTTTCCCAACTCGTCAAATTTACTGATTTCCTCATTTTCTTTAATTTTCACGTCAACTTGAGTTTCGTCTTTTACACAATTCCCAATTGCTTGTATGTTTTTCAAATAATGTTGGATATTTTCATGTGCCTTGTTACACATTTGAATGAATTTGTATGCCTCAATAGTTTTGTCATAACACGTGGTGCACACCATTTCAGGGCCATTATAACAAAAATTATACTAAAAATAATGAACTTCAATTCCTGTAACGACTCTTACCTACTAATTAAATTACTTACGTTTGAAAAGGACTGAAGGACTTGCATTACAGTCATAGGGGAAGGAGAGTCCAATTCTTCTAACGTAGAAAATATTGAATGAGTGCTATCTGTATCTTTTAATATCACATGACAAATTGTGCACAATTTATCAATGCTGTGAGTGAAACATGGCTTCTATTAAAACATGATAAGGCTGGCTAAACACATTATTGGTTATTATGCAAGGTATTCGTCCCAATGCCATATTGACGTATAGCAGATTCGAGCAGCGCCTCCACGGGCTTTAGACATTATATCTTCATCTCACTCCACCACACATTATTGGACTATTGCATATGCAGTGTAGCATGAACACGGCGATGACGCCGTTTGGCGTGCTCCTGCAGATGTTGGGGCTCCTCGGCCAGCTGTGGAGACGGGGTGGACGGTCTGGTTCTGGATAATTTGGGCGCCACTCTGTTTTAACGGTACAGAGACCGAAGGTACACAAATAACAAATGAAACAATCAGTCGTTTATTAGAACTATTCCTTTAATTTGAGCTCAATATGTACAAAACACTAAACAGAGTAATCCCGATGCCCAACGGGAGCAACACCGACAATTTAATAAGTATTTATACGTAAAAGGTATTCCACCTGCACTGTCCTGTATTGACTTCCCGTATCAATCGTACTCTCTCGATCGACTCTTTACAATACATACATTTTACAAAATGAAAGAGGGGTAACTGATAAGAAACATAACAAAACATACGTCACAAGAAGGCTAATAAAGATGCAGTAACTTCAACGTTACAATACATACTACACCAAGTTAGGAATGAAATGATTTAAGTATTTTTCGTTTCATTACTAAACCCGAAATATTCGAAAACTCTGAAATATTTTATGATTAAACGAACTTACCTATGTGATGTTCAATCATAATTATGCAAATCTTTCGTTCGAAGATTAATAGAACAGAATGGTAGTATAATAAAACTCTACTTAGTACGTAGGTGACATCAAAGATATTGAAAGAGTGAAAAATCCAATACGAGGCAGCACCAGTGCTAGCTTTTCAGATGATTGAACTTCACATAGGTAAGTTCGTTTAATCACAAATTATGCTTCGCCCTTCATTCTTCAGATTAATAGAACACAATTATATTAATATAATATAATATATAATATAATATATTAATATTCTCAATTGAAGCGTATAAATAGTTGGATAACGCGAAAATTTTTCATTTACTTTTCCTTTCCGTAAAAAGAAAATGTTTGTAATGCGCAATATTACGAGCCAAGTCAGCGTCTGTATGATGGATGGTAATGTGTAATATAACTGAAAATAAAAATATAAAAAAATAATCAAACGGCGCACATTAATTCGTCTGGTATAGTGACATTGAAAATTGAGAGAGCGTGTATATTTAGATAAGTCAGACGAACGCAGACTTGGACGGAGTATGAGAGCGGATGTTCATGCAGATCAAGCGTAATGATGGGAAGGAACGACTATTGTTACCATATCGTGGGACATTCCGTATTACACTGACTTACAGACTTACTGAAACAAAAACATGAGTGTTCCTTATACCAAGTGTTGCGAAATATTTACAAAAGTTGGAAAAAATTAAAATTAACATTCATTATCTATAAAAAGGCAAGAAACTTCGTTTCATTAGTTCAAAAATTAAAATATTGTAACATTGAAAAATTATAAATTCAAAATAAAAACTTTTAATGCTGATTTTCTGAGATTTTAATTTTTTCACTGATTTGTTTATTACTCTGTATATTTTTGCGTCTGGTATTCTTTAAGGTAGGCGCACAATTGGAAGAATATCATCCAAACATACACAAAACGTTAAATACTAAATACCTTTAACAACGGGTAATGAAAAATGAAATCTCTTTCGAATGGGTGGGATGTGCAGGAGGTAGATGCATTTACATTGCATGGGATCAAAAGTGGTTGCAGCTACTTTTGAATAATCATTTCGTTTCAACTAATTCTCCCGCTTTGAATAAGGTGCGATGAGTAATAAAAACTTCTACCTATCCTATGCATATACCTATATTACGCTACAATTTAAACTTGAACTTGAAGAGTTCTAAAAAAGATAAGAACGATGTGCGTTTGTGACAATGGGGGGATTCTCATTCCCACCATCAACGAACGATGGAAGAGCAAAAGCGAAAAGAAAACGAGGTACGAAGAAATATAGCGACTCGAACATCAAGTAGTAATTTTATTATTTTATGTATTATAATTAAGGGCTTCGTTGTCCGGTTCTCTTATCTTCATATCAAATCACCGTGTACCATGTTAAAAGATTTATTTTCATTTTTGTACATTTATTTTCAGTTTTTGTGCATTTTAGGGATTTCCATTAATTTATTTATTGTCAAATTTTTAGATATGTGTCCAACGGTAAATATTAACATTTCATAATGCGTTAGTTTTATATGTTGACGTGATGAAGTCGATGAAGAAAGAAATTATCAAAAACCGAAATTGGAGAAGTCACGAAACGCGACGCAACAACGCGAACACAACATCTCAACATTCTCAACGCACATTTTCAAATAATCACTTATTCTATGTTCATGAACGAACTAATACAGAAACATGATGTTACTGTTATTAACAATTACTTCGTTGTTTATTCGTTTTGTGCTTTGTTGTTGCTTTATTGCTCTATTAACTTGTAACTGGCATTTGACTAAACCGAACGGGCGTTTGTCTGATTTTGTTATTACATTTGTTCATTAGTCAACTTTATTTGGATTTTACTTTTGTTTAAGTGTAAGTGCATCGTGCATGTATTTGGTTTCCTAATAAATAATGGACACGAAAATTATTTGTTAACGATTCGTTATCGTCCTTACGTAATGCCACTTACATTGTATAATAAGTATTAGGACAATTGTTATTGAGTTCAAGTTAATATTCCAATTTCCTAATTTAATGCGTTTAAATTAACTTTAGTTGTTCTACTTTTGTTTTCCAATTTTAAAGCAAAAATTGATCAAAATTAAAAATTACTTTAGGAAATCATAAAATTAAACGAATTGCTTATTGCAATAGTTAAGAAAGTCGAAAGTAGATGGAAAGTGTCAAAATTGTAATAATTTGATTGTACTTTGCATTTTGATCGAAGATATATAGTCTAAAGTTTAAACTGTTTTTAAAAATTACTTGAAGTTCTATAACCTTTTTGCCTGGTCGCAATATACAAAATAATCAGCCGATGGAGCAAAAAAAAAGTCTAAACGTAGTAATAATAACAATAAAATCCAATCGTCGAATAATCGAACGTGTTTTCTGTTTTCAATTCTACTTTCATGAAAGCTTTTCATTACACTTACACTACAAACGCGGTAAATGTACAGAGGGACTTAAAATAATTGAAATATTGTTGGCTGTTCGTGGGAGTAATTCATAAATACCTATAGAAAACTTTAAGCCCTGATTTAGTCAGTAAAATTGAAATTCGAGTTTGGAAATTGCTGACCATGAGTTCTAAGCATTTGATAAAATCATTGAGACTACTCGTACTTATATGAATCACTCATACGACACGGACAAGAAAGTAGATGTCAATAATTTCAAATCACTCTGTACATTTGACTGTCTAGTAGAAATAGAGAGTATTTTACGTTACCTCTATAGACTCTACTGCTAGTTGTTGTCGTTGAAGTGAAGTTAATGCTGGATGCAAATTTTGATTCGACAATCAAATGTTTCAATAGTTTTGTCAATAGAACAACTTTCAGTAGTTATAATATGTAAATGTACAAAAACAAATCTTGTTAAAGAAATAAAAACGAAAGAGCTTTTTATATTTTCGTTTATTTTCATTCATTTGATGCTTTTCAAGTAAATGCACAAAGTTTTCTAAGTTTTCTAAATTGTACTTACTAATACGTTTTTACTTAGAATCAACCACGTGTTGATAGTTAGGTACATATTTTCTATTTGTATCCTAGGTGTATCCAGATAAAGTATATAAATTAGCAGCGTCGAGACCATTGCATCCCAAGTGTATGCAGGCAAAGTAAAATAATGACCGGCGTCCAGACCACAACAAATATTTTCATTTTCATAGCCTCCGATGTGTATGGATGTTGAATGATTATTGAATAGTTTCTCAAGCGACTTAGCAAGTAATTATTTTTTAATTAGTTAATTTGGGAACAATGCATAAATCTAGATGTAAGGATGTAAAGTAAACAGTAAGCGTTGTAAAACTTATAAAATATGCGTAGATAGCTTTGAGCCAGTCAGTATAAGGACAAGTAAATGCAAAGTATGTTCTACAAATAACTACATAGGACATTATGCATATGGAAATGTGAAAAGAGTAAGACAACACAACACAATAAAGAAATGAAAAATAAAACGTCATACAAGTGACCATTAAATTATATATGAGTACAAAGATTTTCCATTATATGCGCTTTGAGCTATTACGCATAAACGTTAACAAGTAGCATTATTATGTATTTTCAATTTTTATACAGTGTGAAAATTGAAATATTAGTAGAACAAGATACAAGTGCAAACTTGTAACTACGTATATACTTATAAGTAGTACTGAAGCATCGACTGCAACTTCCACACGCGGCGACCCGACTATTAAACAAAATTGAAGGACGAATTTCGATTTCGTAATAAACATTGTTGCACTTTACCGTATAGATGTATAACTATTAACATTATGTGTCTCTTTTGTTTATTATTCAATAAGATAGTAAAAACAGTTGTAAGTGAATTTAAACAAAAGTAAGTAACGCGAAATGAAGTCCTGAAGTCTGACAGTGCGCAGTTTTGATAATTAAAGTTACTGTAAAACTCTATGCGGTTCAACAAGAACAACGCAAACAAAACATGTATTGTCCTTAAGTCAAAGTTAAACAACTTGCACTTCTTTTGTTTTTATTCATGATTTTAGAATGCGAATAAAAAAGCAATGAAAAGACGAAAGTACATAATGAATTATTATAAGTATATAAATAATGTTCATACTTAAGTAAACCATGGAAATTAATAAATTACATTTCTACCAAGTTTTTCGATGGAAAAACTAGTCCGTACTGATTTATTTTGCTCCTTTTTTGTGTTTTTCGGTGGCCAGGACTAGAAAATAAAGAATTAAAAAATTAACTCACATTTAAGTTTGCACTTTATCACTAAAGAACTACTTTTTAAGTGTTACTTCATCCTTTTCACTAATGTGAAAAGATAGACGAGGATGAAACACTTATTGTTACTCTCAGGCTCAGGCATGTGTATTGTTATTGTTGTCCTGGGAATTGAAATATAAGGTTAAGGTGAGATTCGTCGTCAATAATAGTCTTTTGACTATATTTTTTGCGTTCTTGTTCACTTGTTCTTATTGTTGTTGTGTTATTTTTGTACTTTTAATTTCATTTGGTTTTCTTGTGATTCATTTTGTTATTGTTTGCTCACGTTGTTTGAAAGTGATTTAAGTCACATCTTAGCACAATTTACAAGCAAATTGAAATATTACTTAACTTTACAATAACACCTTGGAAGTGAGAACTGCGAGATTGAAAGAAAAGGAAATAAATAAAAACAATAAGAAATTTTAAAGCCCTCTAGGGAATAAATATATTTGAATTACATGTGCAAAAGATGCTCGCAAAGGATGAAATTATATTGCTCCTTGAGGAGTCATTTGGATACGTGTTACTTGTCGTAATTACTTTGGTTGAAAAAGTTGCTAAAAGTATGAAGAAGCTAATCGTAAATGTAAGGAAAATTCGTTTCAATTGTTTTATTCTGTTAATTTCAATTAAAAAATATTTAAAAAAATATATACAAAAGTCTGTAATAAATTTAAAATAAAAAGGTATTATCAATAAAAAATTATAAAGTGAAATTTCACTTTAAATTTTTCGTTCTTTCGAATTTTTTTATTTTCCGCGTTTTAAATTGTGAAGAAAATCCAAGGAAGTTTATAAAAAATGTAATAAAAGAAAAAGTGTTCGTGTACCTTATGTTTGATGTTTTTACGCATATTATATTAATCCACTTATGGTATATGTTACTATAAAAGCCCGAATATTGGTAAATCTTAGGTTTCACCAGTCAGATTTGGTAAATCCTAGCATTTCCAGCTCAATCCGAGATTTTACCATTATCCGGAGCTGCATTAAGTACATGTTTAGTAGAAATTATGTGTTATTGGCCAAATAGGCCACCTAGACTGCCAAAGAAGGAATAATGATCACCGATAGGACTACGGCTGGTAAAAATTTATGATTGGTGAGACCTAAAATTTCGGACTTTTACAGTAACATATACAAATACGTCTAAGTTGTGTTGTGGATCGTTTAAACTTTAAAAAGTATAGGTAAATATTACTTCCTAGGAAAAGCACTTCTTGCTCCATAGCTTCCGAACAATAATAATAGAGCGCGACATCGAATGAAAAAAAATACGAATATACAGGCATAAAAAACAAAACAAATTAACAATTATTTTATTTGCGCTTCCGCATTTTATTTCATTTCATTCTTTGCATTTCTTTCTATTTTTCGTTGAGACAAAGTCAATGATGGAAATATAATTTTCCATTTAGGAAGTAACTATTAAATTTTAGGTATTGTTTCTCTGTATGGATATAATTTAGTATACGTATTGTTCGATTGTTTAACAATTGTTAATTCTTGTAAATTTTTACTATTGAATTTAAACCAAGTACTTATTAGAAAATGTAAAAAAAATCAAATTAAAATATGTTATTAAATTAAAGGAAAACTGTATAGTATATTTTATTAAGTATACAGAGTGATTAAAAATAAATGACCTTTTGAAGTGAACATTATTTATCAATGAATTATTCCAGTTCAACTAGAACTCATTAATTTTTTACCACTCTGTATAGTATAGGAATATATTTCACTTTGTACTGATGGTGGACGTGGAGCCAAATACAAAAGGTGAACGCCAATTAAGCGATCGACGGAAATGACGTCCGGTGTTGGAGTTCGGTGCCTCAAAGTTCATCCATTCACAATACGTTTTGCGCCGGGCAAAAAAACGAATGAAGCAACTAAACGAGCTCACAGTAAACGAATGCAATGCAATGTACTTATGCAAATAAGTTCGCGAAACGTCAAACGATAAAACAAGATTATCGCCAAATAAAACCGGAGACCCGACAGAGAACAATTTCCGAATAGGTTTTTTTGTTGTCTTTTCTTAATGTAGTCTTTCGAATCCGGAAATATTAATACATGGATCGATTCAAAAATTATATACTTACCTACAGAAATTCAGAAATACTTATCATAAAACAATTTCACTTTATCAGAAAATACATCAACCAATGTTTCATGTTTACGATTGTTTTAATTAATTTATTTTTCTTGTTTCAGGTGAGTAAACAGAAAATGGTCTGAAGCACAAGTAAAAAAATTGCTGTATAAAGAAATTTGCTTTGTCATTATAATTATCACCGAAAATAAGGATGATAAATCAAATTTGTAAAAACAAGAAGAATTAATGCATTAATTATTAAGTAAGTAATTAATTAATTACTTAAAGGATTTTACGGCATACCTGTAAAATAAAGTAAAGATAAATAAGTTCATCATCGTGTTATTGTTGTTGCTGTTGTTGGTTGTTTGGTGAATTTTGCTGTTTGGCGAAATATAGGTACCAGATCCTTGAAGGAAATGGTAAATTAAATCGGTGAGTGGCAAATTTAATTAAGTAAAACAATTTTGTGTCTTTACGACTTCAATTATTTTACCAAAAATAGAAATATACCTAGACTCAACAAATTATTGTTTTGATTACAAAGATCGCCAGAAATTACAGATGCAGAATTCAATCGATTTACCTACCGTTGATTCGAAATTAATACAAGGCCTTATAAATATTTATTGGATTTATGTTATTATTTACTTTGCTCGCCTCAATTATTTACCATATTTTAGAAACAATTTAAATCGCTAGAACTACTTATTGTTTGTGGACAAGGACATGCAGAACACAAACTCATATATAAAGTTCAAATGAGAAGTTACTCGTCCAACAATCTCAAAGCGTATGCAACCCAAACAATTTCCCGTAAATGCATTTTACTTTTGGGGAGAAAGAAAAAGATGGACTGAAGAGTTGCATTATATATAAGTATAAAAGTTCAGTGTCGTATGCTTGTGCTGGTTAGAGAATTTCTTATGCAATTGCGCAACATAGTGGGTGTGCAAAAACTAATACATAAACAAATAATAATGTTAAAAACAAAGTTAATAATGTAATAAATAATAGAACTGGCGAAAGTATGAAGCCCTTATGAACATATCGGACATTTGTATAAATAAGTATTCGTATGTACACATCTTGAAGGATAATTCAATTTTAATGCGCCCCACAGAACCAGGGACGGCTCTTGCAACTAACTGACCCGAAAAGTCTATTCTTGTCCTGTGATATTGATAAATGAGGTCGCACATTAGATCAGCCGATTTCACAGCTGCCCTCGGCCCCTCGGGAAATTCCCGAACATTAATTATTATGATCAGTCCGCCTCTGAACAGAACGATCTGTGATTGCGTAATCGTTCATTACTCATTACTCATTATAGGTAACTGCATTTATTATTTCGAACGATGCGAAACGTTCGCGCAACCATTTCGAGCGTGAATTACGACCGAATTGTTCATTCAGCAACCAACGACGAACGACTAACGACGCGACGATCTGTTCGATGTTCGATGATAATAAATAAATAATTAATTAGTAAACGTTATGTTTATGCGTTACGTTATATTGTGGCAAGCGCTTTTAAGATATGGTATTTTAAATTTTTTTCTTTTTTTTCAATTTATTGCAACACATAATTTCCCATCCATTTTTCAAACATAAATTATTCCGCAAGTTAATTAATCAGTAGATAAGTATTTAAATATTTTAAAATAATTAACAATAACTTGTAGAAGTATACCCAAAAATTTGCAACTAGATTTTTAGAATAGATTTAAAGATTTTATCGGAAAATTAAGTAGATATAAAAAAAATCTTGTCTTTGTTCTATTTTTTAGATATTTTATGACTTTGACTTTGAATACTTAGTCTTACTTAGAAGCAATGTAAACTAAGAATAGAAATAATAATAAATAGCAAACGTGTTATGTGTAAAACTCACTCATTGGGGTGTTTCGCTCCGTCGCTTCTTGGCAACGAAGCGACAAACTCATCCACATCCCTAAAAGATCACGCGGACGCCGACAGAAGCTTAGTTCAGTTCAGATTTTTCTTCGACCACCCACTCACCCACCAAATGACATACTCACTTCTTCATCTTTTTCACAACTCCACAACTCATTCATTTCTTACAACCGCACAACCTCAACTATTCCTTCATGTTCGTATAGTTTCAGTATACGAGTAGGTAGATACCTACTGACTTTTCAGAAAGTAACTTTGTTTGGTACTTTCTTAAAATTTATTGCAACCGATGCAAATTTTTTTTTCTTCTTAACAGTCCTGCATTATTCACTTCAAATGGTTCAGCGACTCATAATTTTCAGTATACTGAAATAAATTTCAACGCAAGACAGGACCATCACAAGTCCCAATGTAATATTGCTCGCTACTCATCCAGGTGTTTGACGTTACTTTTAGTTTAGCAAAATACAAATGTTCCATATGTTCTAAGCTAACTATATATTAACATTTACTCTAACTCTAAGAGGCCACGATTGTCGGGTAAGTAGTGTTCGCCGCACGACCCTGGGTTCGAATCCTATGCGGACGGCATCTTGGTGCCCAACTAAGTGGCCTAGGTGCTGTGGCGTAAACCATACTTCCCAAAAACTATCAACAACATTTATTCTACATCTTGCATTGTTAAGCAACTGCTGTCAATGCACGAAAGAAATCTGCTAATTTAAATAAATGTTTCATAAATTTCATTTGCCATAAACGATTTCGAGGTTATTTTCAACATATCTGCTAAATTGACAGTTTTTTTTTAAATTTGCTTGCAACACTCAGTATATTAGGAATAAGTAATGGCTTGAGTTGTATAGTTGTAAAGTTTAAACTTATTTGTGTATCAACTAAACGGCGTATTTATTGTTGAAGACGGACGGGACGGTACGACGCGTTTTTGAATTATGAGCGGCATGCATGCGTTTTATTTATAAAATTCATGCACAGCACGATTTCCATTTACATGCATATCAATACGGTTACATCGTATCCGTATGTGTGTGGCCCATACAGCAGATTTCCGATGTTCCCTTGATGTTTCGAATATGTGATGGAAGATGGGAGATGGGAAATATGAATTACTATACTTACTAAATAAGCTTCCACAATGCAAAGCTAAGTTGTATTTAGATACAAGTGCGAAATCACATGTGCATGAAGTGTGAGTTAAATATGTGTGTATTGCGTGCACACTGTACACTATGAATGAATATTATTAAGAAATAGGTATATTAAGGAAGATGAAGAGCAGGAAATAATAACACATCGCTTTACTCACTCAGCAGTGCTGGATTATGGCCTAGCCCTAGGCCAACCTGGTCCGGACCTGTGACGGCACTTTTAGACGGGCGAAACTAATAGGGCGCCACTAATCCTAAATCGGGAATAACACATCGCTTTACTCACTCAGGAGTGACTGGTCCGGGCCTGAGGCGGTACTTTTAGAGGGGTGGAAGATTTACGCGTGTTACTAAATCCGGCCCTGCTTACTCACGTTTGTAATTTTGGTAGGTACTTCATTCATTGATTAATTTGCAAAATGTTATATTCGACAAATTGCGTTGTCAACGTGAATGCATTAAATTTAATTTCCATGAGGAATTAGATGGATCTTTCTACATCAGCATTTACTCGTCTCCTGCTGAATATCAACATCACGAATCAGGAATATCACGAGTATGATAGGAGGGTAGTCGGAAAATCTCGGAGAATGTACTACTTGACGCGACAGGCAAGCCCCCATGGAACGTGCACACATCAAGCTTTTATCCATTCTTTATATTATCTATACTTATGTAAAAGTAAAAAGACACCAAAAATGTAAGCCAGTCCTGCGAGGCTACTAAGGGATGAAGCGAGAACACTGTAAGTTGTTGCCTTGCCTCCTTGAAGGAGGATGACGAGTACACCTAATATCAGACCCGCAAAAGCAAAGGAGAGAAAGTCAGGGGGTTTGGTTGGCGAAGGCAGAAAAGATTGATATTGTAATCTGCTTAGTAAAAATTGCCATGGCTCCTCGTGTGTATACATATTATCATACTATTATGGGACGCGTCATGGAATGATATATTGTTCGAAAACTGCATACTGAACCGCTAGACCGGAAATTTGTTCGTTACATGGTTTTCGCTAAAAATTTATTTTTATATTGTGCATCCCGCATATATGTATTTTTATCGAAAAAATGTTTTAGTTTTACAAATTTTTTTGAATTGTTTGAAATAATAACAAAAAAAATGAAAAATTCATGGAGTCTTTAAAAAAGTCAAGGATTATTTTATAAATATTATTTTTCATTTGACAATTATTTATTTACCCGATTTGCAAAGATTTATTTTATGGAAAATCTACATATTGCACGGAAAATGTACGAAAACCGTCACGTGGCGCTCCCTATTAACTCGAGTCTCAACTTTTGATTTCTCCCTTATTTCTTATTTCGACGTAAGTATAATAAATAATTTACTGAAAAAATTTATGAAATTATTAAATTCTTTTTTTTTAATTTAATTTTTGTATCTAAGTATACTTAGAACAAAATTTGAAAATATTTCAATCTTTTGGTGATACTAACATCCAAATGAAGCTTCATTGGGGTTGTTTTCTCATTCTATATACATATATACGTATAACGTGGTATAACCATACAACCGATGTAGTTTTGACAAACTTGACATTTAACTTTTAGCGTTTAGAGTTTTTTATGGTTGCTAAAGGGCAGCAACTAAATTACGTCGAACAATGTGGAAATGCGGAAATGTTATACCATCGACTATAACTATATCTAGGTAATACAATTTCCACTTCATATATCATATGGATGTGCGTAGGCAGGGTGGGGCGAGTGGGGGGCGGTTGTCCCTGGCGATAAGTCTATTATAGTAATTTTGCGTTTTCTATTTGTTTTTTAATATCGGTGGAGTGATTCTTTTGATATTCTCCTTATTCTTGACCCCCACCCCTTCATAGAATCCATATGGAGTGTTGAGTAAGTTGAGTTTGTAAAGAAGGAATATGCGCAACATGCATCATGGAGTTTAAAAATAATAAACATATAATATATAATGCCCAAAAACAAATGAAAAATTAATAGCAAACTGAAAAATTTATTTATTTTTAAATGTACATTTAAAAGAAAGTATGCGAATTTTATTATATAAACTCAACACTACGGTGACTATACAGTATTATTATAAATAGTCCTTGTCTAAAGTCATTTGCATTTAGATTTTTCAAAAAAATTATATACCTATAGGTGTACCTAAATGTCATTTACAATTTACAATCTTATAAGGGTGTTGTCGTTGTCTAAAGCCTAAGGGGTAGAAAGCAAAAGAAATGAACGTTTGATGAGTCTATTAATAAGGCTTATGGTTTGTGTACGATTTCCGCATGCAAATCATTCCGACTCTTTCGACAATGAATTGATGCAAGTCAACAAAAACCAGGGGGAGACTAGACTATGATAGATACGACAATTCGTCGACATGCACATGCCATTGCTACAATATACGAAAATCAAAGTTCCAACCCAACGTATAATAACGAGTCAGTGTCAGTCAGAATATATAAAAACTAAAAAGTCGCAAAGTCACAGTTCACAGTTTGAAAGCTAAAGAGACACAGAGAACAGAGCTTTTTGCTGTTGCATCAGAAACGAATGAATTCTCACGAGATTAAAAGAATATTATGGTGAATCGTGAAGGAATAGTTAGGTAAGAATACCAGAAAGAAAATGAAAACAAAGAAGGAATAAGAGTATAAAAACACAACCTACACTTCAAAAGCAGAAATAGCTCGAAAATAATTTGGAAACGTAGATCTAACCGATCTTGTGATAAAATTAATTTCATTTTGTGAATTATTCTTTATACTTATTTAAGAAAAGGATAAAATCAAAATAATTCGTTAATAGTATAAAAGCGAAACAATTCAAAAGCAGAAACAGTTTCAAACTAATTTAGAAACTTGGATCTAACAAATTTTGTGATAAATTTAAATTCATTTTGTGAATTCTTCAATTATTTTTCTATTTTTAAGAAAAGAAAAAGAATCAAAATAATTCGGTAATAGTATAAAAGCACAACAAATCAAAAGCAGAAAATAATTTAGAAACGCAGATCTAAGATCTAATTTTGTGAAAAATTTAATTTCATTTTGTGAATTCTGGAATTATTCTTTATTTTTAAGAAAAGACAAAAAATCAAAATAATTCAAAGGCGGAAAAATTTAAAAAGAATTTAGAAACGTAGATCTAACCAATCTTGTGATATAATTATTTTCATTTTGTGAATTTTTGTATTATTCTTTATACTTATTTAAGAAAAGGATAAAATCAAAATAATTCGTTAATAGTATAAAAGCGAAACAATTCAAAAGCAGAAACAGTTTCAAATTAATTTAGAAACTTGGATCTAACAAATTTTGTGATAAATTTAAATTCATTTTGTGAATTCTTTAATTACTTTTCTATTTTTAAGACAAGAAAAAGAATCAAAATAATTCGGTTATAGTATAAAAGCACAACAATTCAAAAGCAGAAAATAACTCAGAAACGTAGATCAAACCAATTTTGTCAAAAATTTAACTTCATTTTGTGAATTCTTTAATTATTCTTTATTTTTAAGAAAAGACAAAAAATCAAAATAATTCAAAGGCAGATAAATTTGAAAAGAATATAGAGTAGATCTAACCAATCTTGTGATAAAATTAATTTCATTTTGTGATTTTTTTATAATCCTTATTTTTAAGAAAAAAAAATCAAAATAATTCTGTATCTAATAGTATAAAAAAGCTCAGAAACAGTTTCAGAATAATTTAGAAACCTGGAGCTAACCAATTTTGCGAAAATTTTAATTTCATTTTGTGAATTCTTGAATTATTCTCTATTTTATAGAAAATAAAAAAATCAAAATATAATTCAGCAATAGTATAAAAGCGCGACAATTCAAAAGCAGAAAAAGTTGGAAGCTAATGTAGAAACGTCGTAAATTTCATTTTGTGAATTCTTGAAAAGAATCAAAAAAATTCAGAGATGGAAAATCGTTTGTTTGAATCAGCTTTGGAAATACCCCAATTTGCTGATTGCTTTTTTATATATTTCATATAATTTTGTAAATTCGTCACTTTTCTTATTTATTTTCACGATTACAATGATTATTTTTCCATTATGTCCAATTATTTCAATTCGAACGCTATAAAACTGTTATTTTCATAGCTTTATATCAATATTATGAAGCCATAAAGTTATTTTCATTATCATATTGATGCATATTGTATTTTACTCGCACTTTACTGAATATGGAATTGGAATGGCAACAACTAACAACGAATGAAAATAATAATCAAATGAAAATGTATATGTAATGTTAGATACAAATGGAATAATGAAAATGGAATAATATGAAACGAAATAATGTAAGTACCTACAATGAAATGTGATGTATCAAGCGAAATGTAATGAAAAGGGCACACATAACATCAGGGTGCCAGTCCCACCGCACCACCACCATCACTGGTGCTGTACTTGTACAGTACAATAAATCCACCCGTCTACTCTGCTTGCTTCACCAGTTTATATATAGAAAATCATATATGTAGGTTGAGTATATAGTCGAATGTCCGTCCGGTCCTTCGGCCCATTCGTCCTGTCCGTCCGTCAATTTAGTCGATGCCACAATATAGGCGCAATCAACCGTGTCTGCCACTCGTTCATTTTCTCTTCACAACTTCATATCAACATTACATTAATATACCAATACCAATACGAATATATAACCAATCACAATAATAACAATACAAATACAAAATGTAAACGATATACCTATAGGTATAAGAAGGCAATAATTGGAGGTGTCCATGATTTTCTTCATTAAAACACTTTCCACTTTAAATCAAATGGTTGGACCATGATGTGGAGGAAAATAAAAAAAATTCAAATAAGATGATCGAAACCGGTCGTAGCCTTTCAATGTAAAATAAACATCAAATACTGGAGCTGTAAGCATAAATTGGTATCAACCCTCTAATTTGAATCTACTTTCCACTTTGTTAAATGAAATGAAAATTTTTCGTTTTTAATATTCAAACAGTTCAAAATGACAAAATTGAATTAACACCATTGAAATACGATAAATTTTATTTTTTTGTATTCCATGGAATTGTGTTTTATTTGATTTTCCTGTCCTGTTCGTGTATTAGTTTAATGGACTTGGCAATTTCATTTCAAATATTCGTGGAACTATTTATTCAACGAACAATTTTATACTTTTTATTTCAATTTGTATCTTTATATATATTAAACGCAAACATTTGAATTTGTGCGTGCTTATTTATTTATTGTTTTATTTTCAATCCTTGCAAATTTTATTTATTTATGTTGGTAGGATAAACTCGCATCTCAAAACTCAAATAATGTGAGTTATAATACTGAATTTTTCCATGGAAAAGCGATTTGCCGTTTTATAGTTGTGTTTACATTTTAATAGTCATCGTCATGTCGTTACAATATTTTTATACACAAACAACTAGTTTTCATATTGTTCGTAAACAGGGTGTTTCGATATTTGGAAAAGTAATAAATACGTTTTGAATCTAAGAATAAGTATATTAATCACTAATAGTAGGTAGCCGGAAACACTTTGTATATTGTTAGGTATACTAGGTATACAAAAAAAAGATGCTTTGGAAGAGAAAGAGATAGTTTTTTTTCTTCATAATTTTTAGACATAATTTCAGATAAGGATATGTATAATGGTGTCTCGAATCGATTTACGATTAAATCGATAAGAAATAAGTTAAGTTACAAGAAGCGACGAATCGGTTTGTTGCTTTTTATCCAAGGCTTTGCACATTATTCATTTCTATTTTCTCACACAATGTTATCCTTGCTTATAGGTATATTCGAAGTCTCAAAACAAAGAAGCCAGCAAATGCTATTTATTTCTATTTCTATTTCTATTTGATTGAAAAAGAGCGTAGATAATTATTCTCTTCTTGTTCTTACGCAAAAACTATAATAAGTAACAAAACTATTCACATTTTGCCACCGCAAGTTTTAACAAACAAAATCAATAATTTGGTTTATTTTATATTGTTCCTTCAATCGCGAACTAAAACCGCAGTTCAGTGCATTTTTCAACTATGAATTAGGTGCGAAACTAGTTGTCATTAAAGTATTAAAATGGCTGTCTACGTTTCGTATGTAAAATTGAATTACAGTACATTTTTCAAATTTGTAAGGAAGTCAATATGTAGGTGCCACGGCATTCTAAGCCAACACTCTAACAGTCTAACCAATTGAGCTACGGGAGCTGTGACGACTTAAGTCCGAGAGCAAAACCATTCAAGCCAGTGCGATTTGTGTAAACTTTAAACGTTTAAATTATTTGTTTTCCCCATTTTGTTTTTTACTTTTTCTACTTCATTTATTTTAAGCGAAAAAGCTCTTGTAACAGTAGCATGACTATGCGGTAGGAAGTGGTAGGAAGTCAGCTTACAATAGATAGTATTCGTAGTATCGACAAGAATCGAATTTTGTGAATGAAGCAATTCATTCATTCCCACTATGTCGCTAGCCTGCTAGACTGTGGTGAAGAAAATGAAGAAAAGAAACGGACCAACTCGTGATATGCATATAGGTCGTATGCACGTGTGTATTTTCTTCTTCTCTTCAAAGTTATCGACAAAAACCAACTTGTTCCGTTTGTATATGTATATCGAATGATGACAACTACCATCATGTATAACGCCAACGACATCAACAACATACTCACAGCTATCGATTACCAAACAACCGAACCAACTCATTCTCGTTCCAAGTTCCAAATTACATATACGATATACCTAGTTATACGTATACGAATTAAGTGTATCGGTTTCACCTGATCATGGCCTGGGAGTTCTCCTCAGGCCATAAGCACACGCGTCTTATTCCTTTTTATATACTTACCTGTTTTTTTGTAAATCATGTCATGGATTGTATTTTTCTGTATATTTCTGGTATAGGTACTAGAACCAAATCATAAATAATTTTGTTTTTCAATTTTGCCTTTGCGTTCATAAAACATAATGATATTTTAATGTGCATTGCGTCATATTGTACTTTAAAGCACTGTACCATAAAGTCAGCTGTAAAGCATAAGGTTTTTTTTAACACCGTTTAGATGAAGTTCGTCATTATAGGTAGGTACGTACTACCATAGAAATAAAGTCTATAGAGAGAACATAAAGTCGTTTTACTGACGAGACGCATGTAGTCAGGGGACGGAAGGGGATTACACCAAATCGCCATATTTGCTTGCACCTAAAAGGCACGATATTTGAAATGGGTTCCAGTCTCGCGTCACTAGTCTGTGCATGTACTTTGGTTAGTCTACATTTGTATCAATAATCAATACCTTCCCTAAAGTAATATTATAACTCTATGGGTTGGGCACTACCAACCATCTCACTAAATTCATAAAATTCCCTAAATCAATAAACATTACAATTTTGTTTAAAACGTTGATAAGTTTCTTGTATTCGTACTTGCTTTACTGGTGGTTTGAAGCTTTTAAGCCGGTCGTACTATTAAAAGAAAAAGAGCATCACAGGCAGGAAAAAAAAAAGGAAAAATAGTGTTCGGCAAATTGCACTACTTCTAGAAGCAGATTATGACGACGGTGTAAGTGAACCGAGTGCGGTAGCGCATACTTATAAGAAGAGTTCAGAAAATAGCAAAGCAGTGAAGAACCACGACCTATAAGAAAAGCTGTATATGAGGGGTGGGCGTAGTGAACGCTTTTCACTGGAATTGCCAAATAAATTAGTATCATTTCTCAAGCAGATTTATCGTCGTCATTTCGTACTTTTTTCCTCTAGAAGTTTTTTGTATGAGAGTATGGAGCTTTTTCAGCTATTTGTGTATTAACGAAAATGAATAACAAAAAATTAAAAGAAGCTAAGAAACTTCACTTTTTTTAGGTAACAATTATTATAAGTATATAAATAATTTCTAGATTTGTGATATTTTTTTATCGAAATAAATAACATCATCTTACAAAAGAGAGCATGATTCCTTGACTCACCCCTTGAATTTTAAATGAGGAACTTATGCTTATGACACGTACCTATAGGTATACACATTTTGAATGAAAATGGTTCTTCTTTGAAATTATTAGAATTTCACCTACCTACATGAAAAAAAAAAACAAAGCCAGACGCGGTTTAGATGTTTATATTTATTTTGCTTATGTTCGCGCGCGTTATATGATGGTTTGATAGTAGTTCATATATAGGTATCCCTCAAAAAGCACTCCTATCTAAATCTATATGTATATGGAATGGTGTAGTATATATGAATAATAATAATTTTCCGGACCCGACCGAGAAAACCATATAGGCAATATGAGCATGCACACAGCGAACAAGCGATTGAAAGAGCGAGCGCATCGTTCAGTTCAGTGGGAGTAAGTATTAGGGAAATTTTGAAGTAAATGTATGCATATGTAGCTAAAGTGGATGGCTCGAAGCTTTGATCTTCACAAAGGATAAAACCGCATCGCCGTAATACGCGCTCAGCTCTCATTCATATATGCTCATCATTTTCCCTCAAAAGTCTCTTTCTAATATTATGAGGATAGGTATATATATATATATATATAT
>JARJEB010001578.1:0-46013 GCA_030264535.1 Liometoxenus newtonarum
TTCGTGTAAAAGGAAAGCGACTACTAACAACTAATTCAAATATTCAAAATATTCCCTGCTTTGGGAGAATACTTCTGGAACATCCGCATTATCATTCTATGCTATTTATATTTTTTAACGGCTTGATCTTTTCTTTGCAAGTGGTTTTTTAAATGATGATGAAAATCGAATACAATAATTTTTTACCCCCACGACGCACAAAAGAGCTATGCTGAAATTTTGCTGTCCTTACTTCATAAACCGATGGTAAAACTAAAACTATTCGTGGACTTGGCAACGCATAGAGTTATCTTATCTAAATTTGACACATTTCGTTTTTGATGAAACTACTATTGTCTCTGGTTTGATTGATTAGTCAACAAGTGGTGGTGATCAACAGTCAGCATACGAACTCGAACTACTTACAATGGATATTTTATCGAATTCTTCATCTTCATTCGAAGATGAAGAAATTTGGATAGGGCCGGTGAACAAAGAATACACGGCGAGGATTTTCAATATAAACAGCAGACATATTACGGCAAAAACACGACGAAAAACATTCGCCGGGTGAGTTTTTTTTATTAGAATATTTAAATGAACATGAAATAAGTTCGTGGTTGCTGTATCATTTTCGTTTTTTTTTTATTATTTATTAAGTTCATAAGTATTGTCGCTTTTATACGGGTTTTTATACATTTCTTTGTATGTCCGTTACATGTGATCAGAAAACAAAATTGAAAAAAAACTATTTTCTTGCAAATGTTACAAGGTTTATAAGTACTGTCACTTCTTATACGAGATTCATATACACCTAGGCGACAATTCTTTATTTACCCCTTATCATGTTTGTTTCTTTGACAGAAAAAAATCAATAAAATTGATATTTATTTACAGATTTGAGGAAACAACATCATTTTCACCACAAAAAACGGTAGATGATGTCATTTATCATACAAGACCGGGAGCCGGAACCCGAATCCACCAAAAACAGCGTAGGAACTAGTTGTTTGCTCACGAACATCGATACTACTTCGGTCAATAATACAATTTGGAACAATTCCGATCCATGCATTATTTTCGGAGATGATGATGATAATGAGGGTGACAATTATGCTGCACCGGAAGTAAAACTAGATAGTCCTGAAGCAGCACCGGAAGTAGGACTAGAGTTTGACGTAACAAATTTTTCTACTGAGTCAGACATTTTGAATCCCTGTTAAACGTAAGGGCATGTCATAATTTAAAAGAACCTGCTGCTTCCGGTGACATTAGGTTCGTTTCATCAAAGCACCAAACTAGTTCCGAACTGTCCGACCCATGAGCAGTTTTGAAAAAGCGTTAGACAAGCCTATTATTAATCAGATGGCGCTGGTCGATCATCAATGCCACGCAGTGGAAAATGAGAGTAATATCAAATCATTAATACCGCGTATAAGTGACAAGTATATGATCAAACATGAAAAGAGGGATTAATCACGAATTATTAATATTGATTGATATGTTTAATCAGTGGTAAACATTTCTTGTACATTCTTTGTTTTGTTAAGTAATATCAATATGTTTACGAAGTAATTAAAATAATCCCAGCACGGCACTGATATTCTGAATTTCGGACGATTTGAAGTTAGGAAGTTTTATAAATATAATTATGTAATTACTATTTGTAAGTTTGTATGATGATTAGTGCATCGTTATTTTATTTCTTAGTTAGGATTTATAATTTTTACGTTTAGTAAATTGTGTTTTACGTTTAATGTCGCAGTTTGCAATTGTATTCGTCTAAAAACTGTGTCAGCAAGCTTAGTGTCGTTTTCAGATACATTTTTATTTTAATGAATTTTCGACTAACCTTAGTGTTTTCTCAGAGAAATTAGCATTGTAGTCAAATTAATTAAAATTATTTCGTACTATTAATTATGATTATTAAATATTGGTGTCTGTTTTCTCTTCGGCCTTCTTTATATATTTCTTAAAAAATTGTTTCATTCTAATGTTAAACATTTTATCATTATTTATTTCCCTGGACTAAAAATTTCTTCCTTCATCCTTATTATTACTTTAAAGCATTTTTGTGTACGTAGAAAGGATTACTTAAAATTTCAGGACACAATGGATAATTAAATGATGGCTCATTTAGCTATAGATAAAATGATAACAGACCTTGGGACCTAAAAAATATAAATCACATTAATTCTGATAAATATAAATAATATAAACGTAAATTAACAAGTAATTTTACAAAAACAATTCATAATTTGCTGTATGTTAGCTCTTGTACTGTGCATCCATTTTTTTAGTTATTATATTACTACAATTTTCACCATGGGACAGGACAATCCAATATTTTTAACAACCGGTCTAATCCCTGAACGCATGAACGCCATTTTTCTGACCTCTGTCAAAGGTATTGGAGTGCCCCATCCTATTCAGCCAAGGACAAGGAGCAATATAAATGAACGAATTGACAATACTGTTACATAGATAAAACATAAATATAAAATACTTACAAAATTTACAATCATTAATAGATAATAGAAATCATTAACATATTATCTTAACAAATATACAATATAAAAACTGATCTGTTTAAAATTTAAATAAAATATTTCCATTTCATTCAAAATATTGGAATACTGGACTCACAATATTTATATTGTTCTGTTCCAAAATTCTCGTGTTTAGCGACATTTTTCATGAATCTTTGAACTTTCGACCAATTTAGTCAAATTTATTAAGATTAAGAGTTCCTTATAGTTTCTTTTATGACTTTACACAAAATATAAATAATGTATCGTACAAGTATTTACACTTTGTCTTTTCAATTTAAATAATCAGTGCTATTAACATTTTTACACAAAATAATGCAATTTTGTTGCATTTCCGTTTTTTATGACTATTCATGTAAATTTTGAAATTGATGTAACATTGGTTTTTAAATGTATAATGTTTTCAAATCTTTCGAATTATACCCCAGATTGTACATATGTGGACAATAACAATTATTTTTATACGCCTATATATATTTCAATAGCCATTATTTCATAAATTTGTAATAGCCGAAACATAAATACATTAAATCACAGGCAATTATCATTAAATATTTAATTTTTTAAGTTTTGTAGTTGATAAAATTTAATCATCATTTGTTAATTTCATTTTTTTTCAATTTTCTTTGTATATTTTCAATTTTTCCGTTATTCCCTATTCTATTTCTTTATATTATAAGTTAATTTGTTGATTAATTTACGCAATATATTAAATTTTCCACTTACTTATTTATTATAAGTTTGTATATTTGTATATAGCTTACCGGTTTATATTTATACAAATGTATAATATTAACATGTATAAATATATCTTACTTACAATTCACGTAATTGTTTCCTTCCTTAAATCGATTATTTTCTAATTTTCTATGATTTTTTAATTTACTATTTGTTTTAATATCAAAACAAATCTAATTATATCTTTGGAATTTTTCGAAATCATTTGTTATTTGTTAGTAAACATCTTACTATATTCTTTTGTAAGAATATTGATTGTATTTTCCATTACCGATTCATATTTCTGATTTTAAGATAAGTGCTTTCAGTTTTAATTAATACTGTTAATATTGCTTGGGATTTTCTTTTCATTTTCTAATTTATCAACACCATTATAAACTTTTTAATTGATATTTTGTTATATTTGGCTGCCCTTTAAATTGCAATTGTTTCCTCTTTCACTTTTCCTATTAATAATCGTCTCTAATTAGAACTTTTACGCTCCGTACTTTTCTTCTGTACAACAAACGGTGCTCGCATAATAACATCAACACTTTGCCTTCTTGTACTTCGACTCCTTCCGTGTTCCGCTTTTTTACCATCCGTCGAGCTTTTCGCTGTACCCGCAAGTGAGCTATACCCACCGTAACCCGAAGCAACGCTTGTGCGAAGCAAAGCTTTGCTTAAGTTTTGTTTAATCGTGCTAGAAATCGTCGTAGAAAGCTTTGTAAGAGAGGATAATGAGCCACGACGTTGCTGATTGTGTTGGTGTTGATGATGAATATGATGGTGATTGTGATCTGAATGTAGGTGATGTTTCTCTTTGGGCCGATGTCAGTCCAATAATTCGACATAGTTTTCCGGTACAAGGCCAGTCTTACCATTTAAAGTACCCTCTAACCAACCAGGTTCTTTCGAAGCTTTCACTACAATGGATTTTTTAATGAATTTAAGAAGAACTCTTGCAAGTAATCAATTTGTAGGGATAGTCTTACCATTTGTTATGATTTGATTTGGTTCGAATGATAATTCCCCGTCGTGTTCACCGAGACATGCATATAAAGTTCTTACTCGTCTGAAAATGAAGTATTATTTGAACGTAAAGTTATTAGTTTTATAAAGAAATACAAAAAATCTTTAGCTAATTAATATGTCTAACGAAAGGAACGAATAACAAGCAAATAATAAGTATTTTAGTGTTGAGTCAATTAATAATAGGACACCAATAAAAAAAATATTATTGTGAATTAAAAAATAATCAAAACTAAAAAAGTAATTGCAACATTTCATCGCCGCTATTGATCATTTGTGAAGTTTTTGTTAAAATGTAAGTAAAAGCTGTTAGTTATTTACTTACCGCACACCGGCAGAAAATTTGATCGGACTCGTGCAGTCGTTACCACTACCAGTAATTGAATTAGTCCTTCCCTTGTGCACGCTTGCATTCAAATCTTCATTATTAATCCATTATTACAAACAGCACAAACAATTTTAACAAACATTAACAATCACTACGTATAGAATAAAGATGCAGGAAATTTTTTACATACAACCAGAAAAACCATTAATTACGAAAGCAATTAGTATTAAAAGCACAAAATGTTAAAATACCACCACAAATGTTAACGAACAAATCAAATTTCTACTTACACGGCACCTTGAGAATTATAACTCTTGGGAACTTGCACCGCAAGTAAACGCGTTCGTTTCTGTGGCGCTGTTATCTCAAAACTCGGTCCTCCTAGGCCTGCACTGCTTATCAATGCACCACCCTCCCGAGAATTTGAACTGACTGATTCGCTACTGCTGCCCGTGCTGTTATCAAGCATATCGTACGACGGAGGCGGTCGGAAATGATTCAATGGACTGCCACCATGATGATTCGTAGTCGACGTCGTTTGCACAGACATACTCTGCAAATCAGGTAAATTGCTCTCGGACAACGACGTGTTGTTATTGTACTTGTTGTTGTGCTGCAAGAACTTATGATGCGGCGCCGGTCCCGATGTCATGATCGAATGTAGCGATTGTACAGTTGGTCCGTTCGATGAGGCGATAGGTTGCGATAAATAGTCGCTTTTGCTCATCGAATACGTGCTACTGTTATTGGACATCGGCGGTGAGTCATGAACATTGTACATACTGGATGATAGATTGGTCGTAGATGGGTCGAAATATGTACGAACCGTCTAAATTCAACAGGGCACAATTAAAGAAACAAAACAAAATGTTGTCATATAAGAAAGAACTTACTAGAGCCTCTCGACTTGGATGTGGTACTTGTTGATTTGTTTTCGCGGAATTGTTGTAATCGTAAAACATAGTGTTTTGATATTCGTTGACACGTTTTGTTTGATGCGGCATGAGTTGTTTGGAAGTAGGACTGGTTTTGAATTCGATTGGATCGAATTTTGGTGGTTCGGTGGTAAAAATAGTGCGGTAGTGTTCAATTAGCAGTTCAACGACAATATTGTAAAATTTCAAGTCTACAATTGCGGCTACTGTTTCCTCTTCCGGGCGTAACAACGTGGGACCGAAACATACTCCTAAATTACTCGTCGTCATCAAGTTTTTATCAGCTTTAGAAGCCACACTATAAATTACCAATTCATATATATATATTCACGTCAACTTACTTTCATGAATGAATTGTTTTTTGTTACTTACTTGGATAAATGCTTGATCAACATTTTTAACACATCAAAATTTCGTTCCGGAATGTTATATATTAACTTGTGTACTTGATTCACTCGTGTCGGTTTATAATCGTTCTTGACGGCTTTAATAAACGAATTGTGATAGGTATGAGTCATCAATGGCTCTGGTAAATGACGCAGATAACTTTTCAGGGCACTGGTAATCGTTTTCGTCTCCCATTCCTGGACATCATCCAAATTCAATTTTTCCGCTTTCCTTCTATCTAAACCCATCGCCAATAATTTGGTAACTTTACTCGTCACACCAACAACACGATAAAGTCCTTGTTCCTCTAATCCACGTCTTTCCAAGACGTCAATGCAACGTTTCACAAATTGCATTCCATTATCGTCCAATTGATATTGTACTTCGGTTGTTGGTCTAATTTGTGGGGTCAAATAAGTCTATAAAAAAAGAACCAATCATAATAAAACAACGAAGATGAAGTTGTTAGTGTTATTTACGGGTTCTTTGCCGTCCATAATATCGAGCCATGCTTTCCTGTCCTGTTCGCTAAGAGCTTGAAAAGTTTGAACGACGCCAGGCTTCGAATGCGATTCCAAATCGAAACAGAAACGTTTCTCAATTGAATCGGATGGACGACGTGTGCACGTTAACAATGTCATTTGTTCCGGCACACCGGCCGATTTGCTCGTCATTTGGTTGTAGGGAAGTATTGAGAATGATTTTGAATTTTTGTCGTAGGTGCAAAAGTGCTTGGTCCAAGTTTGGCCGAATGCTTCTGGAATTTTCCAAAGAAAAAATGTTATGTTAAGACAATAAAACAAGAGTTACAACAAACTTACTTTTTTCTAATAAGAATAAATATCCTTCTTTGCGTCCTTTGAGTGTCTTTATAGTGTCTTGTTGTTTTTGTATATCGGCCATACGTTCGTGCAATTTTTTCGTATAATCTTCAAAATTATCGCGTGTTTTTTGTATACGCAACTGCAGGTCACCTTTGTACGGATTAAAATCTTTCGCTACCTCGTAACCCTGCAATTGTAACAAAAGTAAAAGAAAAAAACAATTATTTCTGCTCAGAAAATATTATTTATAGGCTTAAGATGTGCGTGACTTACTTGATGATAAAATGTCAACCATCCAATCATAAAACCCAATAAGGTTTCAACAAATTCGAACTTCTTGCGTTCATGGACTTCTTGTATTAGACACACGTATGCCATACTCGCCTCGCAGAAGTGTCGCTTTTCCATGCCGACCGTGGCGTCGGCCTAAAGACGCACATAATTTTTTTTTAATATAAACATAAAAAGGTAATCGTTGATTATTAATTTGTTTCGCTGATATGACTAATGAATGTATCTAAGCGTTTTGATAACAGTCGTGTTTTGTTTTGGTACTTTGTGAATATTAATAGAAACGTAGTCACAGCTGTCTTGATATGTTATCGTCGCAAAACATATCGCAAATCAACTTATTTTTGACAAGATGTCAACATAATGTTGACACTAAATAAAGTGAACGCGAACGGGGGACTGTTGTGAGTAATACGCCTGCGCTAGTTCTTGCCGCCTCCACTGTTTCTGTTTAGAACGTGAGTGGACGGATGGAAGAGGAAAGAAGAATTTTAATCAATAAATGTGTATACATACACAAAGGCTGAAGTTCAAACCGTAAATTTAATAATTTGAGCACATGAAAGTCAAGGATTCAAGTAAAGTAGTAAAAGAAAATTAATTACCTCTTGTAAAACAGCTTCATTTTGTTTCTTGTTCGTTAAATTCAAATACTTTTCTTGTGACTGGCAGAACTTCACAGTTTGCTTGTCGAATTTTTTTTTATCCGATCGGACTTTGACTATATGATCCTTGCGAAAGTTTTCCAATGGTGCTAAGACTTGTATATCTGCATTCTTCAACTGTAACAATTCATATAATTAATAAATCTATTAAAATAATTAACTGCGAGAATAAAAAATTAATTTTTTGTTTCTACTAAAATTGAAAGAATATGACAGATATGTAATTAGAATGTAATTCAACTAATTATCTCAAGTTTCTCTATCCTGATTGCTGTTTTAACCTTTAACTAATTGTCCACATAAATGAAACCCACCATTCTATCTCTTTCGTCCTCGATATTATTGATTAAAGCACCAAATTCATGAAGCGATTTGCATATCACCATTTCATCATCTGTTTGTGTACCGCCGATGCATTCGAATGTGAAGCTGTTCAAACTTTTCGCAAACGAACGTTGACACGTGCTCAATTCTGCAATAGAAAAATAATAATTAATCACTGTAAGAAAAAAAAAACGAAAGGCCAAGAAAAACTTGCAATTATCAAACAATCTGAATAATTATCATATTTAGAATGCAAAATGTAAAAGGAAAGGATTAAATTTATTATAAAATGGAAAAATATTGCAAATTGCCGACGTGATATTTATTCATCGTTAATCTCGTTATGATCGTTCTCGTTCGGGTATAACTTTCTGAATTTTCGAATTTTATAGCCTGCTTATGCTTCTTCATCGAATGATTTGCATAAGCACGTGTCTGCACGTGTTCTGCAGAACGTGCATAAAACAGATAGCGTGCCAAGTTATATTTCATATTCTATTGCTTGCATGGAACACAATGAAGACTGAAAAGTGAGCATCAAAAACACCCTTGCCCTTGATGGCTTGTTATTACTCACACTTCATTCTAAAGTGCGGGTATCAAGTATCATAATATCATGTGGTAAATTGCAAATGCAACTTTGTACTCGCGAATAGGGTTTCACGATATTTCCAAAAGAATTCTTGTCTTGATCTTTACAAAAATTTAGGACGACAACAAGACAACGACCATGTTTACATCTTCAAGACGAGACAAGAAATTCTTGATTATAATTGTAAACTTTATGATATAATCAGAGGGGCGTAGGCAGGATTCCATGCAGCGGGGGGGGGGGGGGGGGCAGAATAACAAAAGAAACACTCCAACGATATTAAAAAAAAAAAAGAAAACGCAAAATTACTATAATAGATTTATCGCCAGGGGGGCAACCGCTCCACTCGCCCCACCCTGCCAACGTCCATGAATATAATTAATATAAAGTTCTAATAAAATATATTTTTTAATAAAAAATACTTCAAAATTAATTTTTATTTGTACATACTCTCGACTCAAGAGAAGCAATAGCATCGAAAAAACGTTACTGAGATGAGATATACAATTTTTTTCTTGTTCTATATCGAGAAAAGAACAGTCAATTCAAGACAATAATTCTTGTCTCGTGCAAACCTAAACTCGGCACTGGCGAAGAGAAATTCAACTTGAAAACTACTAGCGTAAACGCAATGTAATATCGCAAACGATAATTCGATTTTGAACATTCCCGGCCAACATTACCCCCACATAATGATAAAGTGCCTTACTTTATCATTATTCTCAATTTGAAAGCATTAGACGTAGAAATATTTGTATCTGTTTCACTGTCTTATGTCTGACATTTATTTATTTCATGAAAATGTATTTGTGTATAGGTAGGGGGCCGGATACTAGGTCTATATCGTCGAAAAGTACGGATCGCTATCAGCGGAATCCGCATGCCGCGCGATTCTTGCCACGGCTCGCCCCGGTATGGTATCACTTTGGAACGGTCGTTGAACCCGACGCCGTCCAAACAAACCCACCCCTAAGCCCAACACATAGCAAGAAGTGTGAATGTAATATAGCCTTCACGTCACGTAACGCGTAACCTATAATGCAATATACACAATGTAAAGTGATGCTGTGTATAGGGATGTCGTAGAAAATCGAAAAGCATAGCACTAGTCTGACTCGTTCGTACAAAAATGCGAGTGGGAAATGCGAGTGTATTATAGTAAGACTAATCTGGAATTGTGGGTGCATATGTACGTGCGCTTGACTGAATGCAAGAACACTAAATCGATAATAGTATCAACATCTAGTCCTCGTTCATTCAAACTTTCCAGCTCCAGGCTATGTGCTTCTGAATGACATTGCCGGGCCGGCGTTCGTCGCTTGCCTTGGCCTTTGTTGCTCGTCGTCAATGTCGACCCGACGTGCCTTTATTATTTTATTGCTACTTATGCTATTTATGCATGAAACTTGCTACTTACTCCTACTATTATTATCAACATCAACACGAGAATCAACATCAGTTAAAGAAAGATTCGACTTCCAGACAACTTTGATACTATTTTTATCATCATCGGAAGCGCCTTTTTCATTATATTTTCGAATGTTTCTTTTTGAATGAAATTAATATAAATGACTGTCAATCAATTGAAATTATAACAATGCACCTTTACATGCAAAAGCTAAATGCCATACAACGTGATTAACAACAATCGAACCATTAAAGGAACAAACGATTCGAATATGATTTGATTATTTTTCAAGGTCATAACAATTCAATGCAATGCAGATCAACGAAAACAACTATACAGCTGAATTTGAATAAAACTAATCAAATAATACAACTCAATGGTGAACGTTGTTATTTGCTATATATGTATAGTCGATGATAAATTGGGCTACCTAATTCTTTTTTATTTTACTTTTGCCAATACAATAAAAATTTGGTTGCTGTTTTGTTATGATGCTCAGCCTCGCGCTCAACGATTAATCTATTAAATAATAAGTATTCGAAATTTAATATCTATTGGGAAATGAAATTATTAGAAAATGACGCAAATAGTAACAAAAGCGCCGGAAAACATAACATAAAACAATAAAAAAAATCAAACAGGCAAATACTCCTGTGCAATAAAACATAAAATAAGAGTCGCTCATATTGAAACCGACAAAAGTTAAAAAGTTAAATTTAGGATTGATTATAGATAAGTTTTATAACTATTTCAAAAGTGTCAGTAAAATAACAACCGTATCAAAAACCTTAACTTTAATGTTAGCAACCGAAAACAAAAACAAAAGTTTAAAAATTTAATAACAAAAAGCGAGAGAAAAAGAGAACTTTCACGCATTAACAAAAATAGAAACCAGAACGAATTATTAACAACAAAGCTATGCTATTTGAAACTAGAATTTAAGAGAAATATATTGAACATTTGAAATATTTGAATCAGTTTTAAAGCTTTCAAGTCCTATTAGAAGTTTGAAGCGATAATTATGTTTGTTGATTCGTCCCAAATGACTCATTCACTTTAAAAATTGTAGTTATGGTGTTGTAGATAATGTAGACATCGATGACTGGATAAAATATACAGAATGTTGCTCGATTATTTATTTTCTATTTCTTCGAGTTAAAGGTTCCAAATTAATTTTGCAACGCTTGTTATATTTATTTAAATTTCGCTGGTTCTTATCAGATATGGCGTTACCGCACCTCAAAGTTAGCGAATAATTTTAATTTTTTAAATACAAAATTATTAAAGAACTTCGAGTTCGATGATCCTTATTATTAACTATATTTATTTCTACATATTTGTTAGGTACTTTCCGTGTTTTTTGTGTAGATAAGGATAATAACGAAATAGTTAGACAATAGTTGTTTAAAAAGTGTTTTGCTTGTTTTCAGTAATTTTGTTTTTTTGTTATTGATATAACTAATGCGCACAAAGAAAGTAAAATAACTAAAAATAGACAAACGAAAATAACGTAAGTAATACCGTAAATGACAAAGATAAGAGTCGACAGTTTATTGAAAATTACTTGACCAAAAATAAAGACAATAATATATTATTATATGAGCGATTATGATGGGCATTGTTCACGAAGATGACGTTTGAGCCCACGAGCCGAAGATGAGTGGCGCAATTCATCTGAGTCTGTTTGAGCCTGTATAATAACAATTATAAGTTTTTAGTATTAAAATAAATAGATGCAAGAATTTGCTGAACAAACAGATTTTCTTCTTCTTCCAGCAAAATATCTAACACAAAACTCTTGGCCATGCGAAGACAGAAACGAAATAATGAAGGAATTCACCGTCAGCAAATCGACCACAAACTATGAATACACCTAAGAGCAAGCAAAGCAATCTAAGCGTGAAAACAGATCCACAAAGACGTTATGGTCTAACTCTAATAAAAAGTTATTGTCATGTGGTCTCGATCTCCTAGAGTAAGCAGATATGTGTTATTCTGGCAATTCTATTCAAAATCAAAGATTCATTGTTCCTTGACTTCCTTCTTTTCCATTCCAATTTGTAGACAGTAGTTCATTCAACGATTCAACTATGCAACAACCAACATTCTTCTATATTCTACAAGTTACTGTAAAAGCAATAAGTCTCAATTTCTACGGATAAGGTAGTTAGTTAATACAGTGAGAGTTAATGGTCCAATATTCGGGCTTTTGCAGTAACAGTTCATTCATAATTTTCAATTTTTAAATTCTGTAGGTAAAGAAATTTACGAGTTTTTCTTCTTTGTCAATAAAATATTTGTGCAATGCACCAAGAAGACGCAAGAAAAAGGAAGATGAAGAAAAGTGGGTCGGGTGTCTTCCTAAGTTAGTCGTGACCAGAACATTTCCTTTTTGTTTAAAATTTTATGTTTTCAAAACTGTAAATTTAAAAATTAAAATATTCATTTCTAGGAATTGTGAATAAAATAGAACGCAAAAATACGATGCGAGTACGTAAAAAGACACATTATACAGAAAGATTATGAAGTATGAACGGAACAGTTATAGCAAAATACCTGCTTCAAAGAAAGGCATGGCACAAGGAGCAGAAGAACCATTGCTTTTCGAAACCAGGTGAATATGTCACGCACGCAAAACGTCTGCTCTTGCTCTTATTTCGTTTTTTTTTTATTATTACTAGTTTACTACTTATTTTATTTTTCAACTTTAACTTAACAGATAGATATATTCTTATTACTTTTGTTTAATTTATTTATATTTCCACATAACATAAACATTCATAGATTCATACAAACGTAAGCATAGAGATAGATAATATAAGCACGTAAAGAACGAATACACATGGCAAACATAATCATATCAACACGACCATTATCAATGAGAATTATATACAGATTGTTCGCTATTCAAGATTTTATTCAAATATTAGAATATTTTAGACGAGAGGTTCCGAAATATTTGCGGGCCGAGACCAACATTTAAAAATTACGTCCCGACGTGCTTCACAACATTCATTTTTTAAAAATATTTGCGACCCATCCAAAATCGACTTGCGACCTACCAGTGGGTCCCGACCCATGACTTTGAAAACCCCTGAAAATTTATTATTATTATTCTTTTTGCAGTTTGCACGCGGGCGCGATAATCTTCATTTATCTATTAATTTATGGAGCAACTGAAAACATAAATTTATAGAAAAAATTATACCTACTCATCAGTGCTAAACCGTGGCAAAAAAAAACAGAAGCAATAAAAAGCAACGGACGAGCATAAAACATAAGAAATGAAATGAAGAAAAAATTAAATCACAAATGACAACAAATCTAACGGAAGTTTGGCACTGAAACGATTCGCTCTTATACACTACACTAGTACACTATACTTACTTACGAATCTATGCGCAGTTAAAACTTACAACTTAACAATGACTAAAATCGGAGTATACACTTCTAACTTGTCCAACATAAAAACAAGAATTATTTTGTAATTTGGCAACATGATAGTTTCATCTTTAATTTTCCATTTTACTACTGACAACAATCAGTTTTTGGAAAGAAGACTTGACTTTACCACCAATTTTAATATAATTTTTTGCGTTTTTTTTCTTGTATGAATATAATTTATAAACCAATATTTGAATGTGTATAATTCTGTTTTGCTGGATACAGTGAGAAAGCAATTACAGGTATATTTTTAGCAAATTAGCTAAAGCATGTTATTACATGTTGTATGATGGATGGATTTGTATAAATATCGAACAAAAAATAGTAATTTGAATCAATTTGGTCATGCAATTTTCACATTTTCTAGGTCACATTGAGCTGATTACGTTCGTATAGGTATTATAGTTATATGTATACAAATACAAATTACAAGGCCAAAGTATATAAATTATAATACAGTCTGTTTCATTCTGATAATTAAATATTAAGATATATGTTCGTAAAATGCCTAATTTAGTTAGTTTTTCTTATTATTCTGCATATTATGTCCTGTGTTAAGTTTGAACAGTCTGTATATAGTACGTGATTCTGACAATGCCAAACGACAATATACAGTGCCGGATTTAGGACCAGGTAGGCCAAGTAGACCTTTATTGTTAGTAAAATTGTAACTTTTTTTTTCAATAAGTTTATGAGGAGAGGGCGGCCTACTACTAAATCCGGCCCTGACAATGTAGTCGTTAATAACAAAAATGAAACAATACACTAAAAAATTAACAAGGACACTTTGTATTTAACTTTACTTCAAAGTAATAAGTCCAACGACAAAATATCAAACGAAATAGAATAAAAAACCGTATACCTTATGTTATTACGGCATTACGCTAGTAGATTATTATTATGGTCGAATGGCGAATTGAATAGTAATTTTATGAACACGATTCAAACGACACACAGCGAAAATACACACAGCGTTCTTATATTGATATATAAATACAAAAATAACGAAATTATATGGAAATAAATGCGATTAGAAAAAAAATACAGGTTGTTCGTACTATACAATTATTTATAAAACTGCATTGGTACATTAATTAGAAAATATGATATAGAAATAAAAACGTGCCAATTTTCGAAGAAAGACAGCGACATGACGTTACCTTCAAAAGTATTAAATACTTTATGGAACGAAAAATAGAAAATGGTAATCATCAATGACTACGAATCGGCTTTGCCTGGACAACGACAACGATGTTCAAACGTTCAAACAAAAAAGGCAATGAATGACCGATTAGGAGTAATAAATGACGACCAACCAACGACCACATACATATATATGCATCATCGATATCAGCATATAGTTACAATTAATTATGTGTACAAATGTAACACAAAAGTACAATCCATATAGATACATTCGGTAAGTAGGTACATACGTGCAGAGACATTTAACAATTTGTCTCACAAACATTCAAATAGTTTACATAAATACGCATGCATGTTTGCGGTGTGAATATTGAGAACCAAGGACGAACGAACTGAAAAAAGCAACACGCATTAGAATACGTAATAAACTTCGAAAAGTATTACAAACTTCAAACAAAACAAAAACGAATTAAAATTAGAACGATGAAGGATTGATCGATTCACATTACCCAAATACATACAAAAAAAGAATTTTAAATTTTTGTTGGAAGTTTAAATGTTTTAAGTTTTAACATTTACTTGTAATTTGTAATTGTAATTATACTAGCCATGTTTTTGCCTGAGGTATGTATAAATAGATAAATAGATACAAGAGGAAGAGATAACTAACTAATAATCGGAGTGCAATGTGCAATTATTGATTTAATGTATTAAGTTATGACTAAACAGCCTTACCTAAAAATAAATTTATTAAAAGCATAATTTGTTAAATCAACTGACATCAGACTGCATCGCATCAGACAATTTTAGCACGCCCCGGCGTCCGGTTAATAGTATATTATTATATGAGCGATTATGATAGCCATTACTCACGTAGATGATGTTTGAGCCCACGAGTCGCTAGGCGAGTGGCGCAAATTCATCTGAGTGAGTAATGGCCATAATACTATGCTTTTTCTACACCTTGCACAATTTTTAACACAAAATACAAATTGTGATGTTCTCGATGAAGCAACGTAACTGACAAGTGATACAATATGGCGGGCGTTCACATGCAGTCATTGTCGGAATTCTTCGGGTTCTTTCGAAATTTTAGATCATATAGATAAGTTAGATCGGTCACTTCAAATTTGTTAAATTTTGTGATCTTCGAAAATACGCGATCAATGTTATGAAATTGACAGAATTTCTCGAATTCCCTCGGGTTCGTTCGAGATCTTAGATCATATAGATAAGTTCGATCGGTCACTTCAAATTCCCTAAATCTTGTTGAACTTTTTAATACGCGAAGCGGCTCGTGGGCTCAAACATCATCTTCGTGAGTAATGGCTATCATAATCGCTCATATAATAATATACTATTATTTGGTTCAATAATAAATACGTATTTAGAATTTTCGTGTGGTGAAAAACTGAGTAATCCACGATAAACAAAATGTTCAAACATATAACAAATCTAATCTCTCGTCATGATAAAATTATCAATTACACCTGACTGAACAATCGCAATTTGCAACAATTTCAAATAGTTATTTCGTTCTTGCGAATGGAAAAAAATATAAATTGAACAATAAAATTGCACTTACGTTTGGCCGCCTGTAGTAACTCCTTAACTTCTTTAATTAACCTCTTGATTTGTTGGTTGGTCTTATCCAACTCCTTCTCGTGTTTGTGCAAATTGCTCCGAAACTCTGGACTATCAATAAGACATTCCGTAAAATCCAACGGTGGCAATCCAACTCCCATTTTAATAAGTTTTTTTTTGCTCTTTTCTTTTACGTTCCAAAACAACAATTTAATCTTACATAAATTGCACTTTTCTTTTATCAGCTGGTTCACTTTAAATTTTCTTCAATTTGTTGTTAACGTTAGGTAATCGAATGCAATTGTATTCGTAGTCGTTTATGACACATAACCGTTGTTTATCGTAATCATGCACGCACAATGCATGAATTTCTATTCGCAAATGACGACGAATGAACCGATTGTACGAACCATCGAACTATGCAATAATAATCACGTTCGCCTACTAGCACGACATCGAACGTCATCGCATAATCTCACGTACCTATAGTTGAGTTGAGCGAGAACGCAATCGAACACGAATCGCTGCAACAATTAATAATATAACAAACCGATTAATAATTAATTAACAAAAGAAATTGATTAACAAATTGAACAATTGTCCCGGCTTCTTGTTGATTTTAATTGTTGTTGTTCTTTTATCTTCGAGTTTTGTAGGTTGCTAAGCGACGTAGTCAAAGCCGTCTACCGATGTTGAAGTTGAGTCTGGTCCGTCAGGTCTACCGCTACTTTGGTTCGATTGTTATGCCGCTGTGCTAGACGAGTTGCGTTTGTATAATGCAGCAATGTAAGCTGCTTGCTGACTGTTTAGTGTTTTTGTTTGCGCTGACTGACTGAGTTGATGCTGGCTCAACGAAGCAAGGCAAGGCCCTTGCTTGTGTTGCTCTGCGCGGTGTCTTCTTCGCCTTCACCGTGTGACTATTTTACGAATTTACGTGCGTCTGCTACTCTGCTCCTGCTCTCTCGAAGTCGTACACTGTACACGTAGCGTAGCCGTACTTACATTACAATGATCTTTTCGTTCTTTTCTTACTTACGTACGCTTCTTATTGGCACATATGCTTGCCGTTATAATACGAAATTACCCAAGTAAACCGAAGCAAGAGATCTTGTTGTTTTCTTACGAGTTTTCTTATTTATTTTTGAGAGCAGCCAAATATTTTACTTTTAAATAAATGTCTATGCCGACTGAGCTTATGAGCTACAACAATAATAAATATAATTACTGATTAGTATAGCGGTATAGATAGCTACAAGTTATGTAGGGAAAATGAATAAATGAAAATTTAACAGCTAACTGGAAACTTGAACTTTTTGTCTGTCACTTCATTCGCTCATTTGTTTGTCGATTACACTAACTAACATTTGTTGTTGAGTGTCGAGACTGATGTAGATGTAAACGAACATAATTTGGAACGAAATGATGATACACAATAAATAGTAATTTAATAGCGCGCGATTATTGCAATGTACACCCCGCGTATACGATTACACGCGCACTTAACGTATTAAAAACATTGCGAATGCGATAAATACACACAACACATGTAACAACCTGTAGAGTTGATAAATTCCGATTGGTGATAGTTACAGTTTTCAAATGTCAACAACGTCAAAAACTAATCAAAATTTGAGATCAGATAATTGTATTGGATTGTTCACACTTGGTTACTGTATACAAGCAATGTGCTTAAAAAATTACGTTCAGGATCCATATACTTTCTCTGCACTTATTTATTATTTTCAAGATTTAGGCAATTTTGATGCAGGACTGCAAAGCTAGTTGTCTAAATCTAGATAATATTTGATCAAGCATGAAAGAGTACATAAGGTCTGTCCATGGTTTAAAGTGACGTTTTTACTTTATTAACTACTTCACTTTAAACACTCATATAAATAGATAAAATAATACAGTTCAGTTACAACTTAGTTACGAGCTAAGTTATAACATAAACGATTATAGGTTATAATTGATTATTTATTCGTTTTAAAATATTTTCAAAATATTGATGACGTCCTTTTACTAATCAGCAACCTATAGATTTTATACACTCCTTGATCTTTTTACATTATTTTAATAGCGTTTTTCATTACACTAGTTACACCAGTGTTACACTAGTGGCGGACTTGTTTAGCAGTCAAGTGCAGATCAGCTGTTTGACAAGTGCAAATGTAGTGCAGCATAAATGGACAAGCTATTAATTTGTGCTGCACTTTCTTCTACCAACAATTAATGTGTAAATAGTAAATATGGTACGTAATATATATGAACGAAAAACGCATATTACTCTCGATATTATTGCACTGATTTGCTCCACGACCTTCTCGAGACGGTGTGAAAAAGTTGCACTGAAGCTGCACTGCGGACTGAGTGCACACCCAGTGTTAAATGAAAAACGACGAGCGGATCAGTGACGGGTACCCGGATAAATGAATCAAGCCAGTGCAAGAAAAGTGCACACTAGTGTACACCAGTGTACGAAATGGAAAACGCTATACGTTTTCTTGGAAGCTTTTTATCGTTTTTGTTACAACTCGTCCACTACGTCCGTCGTCCACTACGCGATTATAGTAACCTTAAGTTGCGGTGAATGTGAAACGTGGTGCTTGTAGCTGCAGGATATCTGTTCAATCTATGCTCACAAGTCTCACAACCACAAGGTCTCCAACTCAGTTTGATTTCAGTTCGTGTTGAATGCACATTTTACGAGTGCACAGCATTCGGAGTTTCATGAGTCGGTAACGTACATAAAACACTAGCCAACGCAAAATAAATTAATAATTACGATTATAATAAATCATAGAAACGATGTCATCAAAGGAAATAATTGAGAAATTAATAAAGGAACAAGGCGACTTGGTTAGAAAGTTGAAGACAGCCAAAGAGAGCAAAGAAAAGGTAACATATTGAATAGATTGCATCATTTTTCCTTCCCTTCTGTTCGATTCAAACGGACAAAAAGGAAATGCTTCGTATGCACGCAACGTTTTTGTACAACATGTACATTTCACGACCTGTGGTTCTTTCTAATTTAACCAAATTGCATTTCACTACAACATTCACTTGCAATTGCAAATTATCAACAACGAATCAACCGCAGGTCAGTGACTTTATTATTAGCTTAATAATTATCTAATCAATCATTTCAATGTAATCATTTTGATTTGCAGATTGGCGAGGAAGTTGCGAAATTATTGGAACTTAAATCCCAATTAAACGAAGGCAATGGAACCAATGAAAACGCACAGGGAAACCAAAAATTTGTACTCAAAACACCAAAAGGCACGCGGGACTATGCCGCTGAACAAATGTCGATAAGAAATTCCGTGCTTGACAAAGTGATTCAAGTTTTTAAGATGCATGGAGCCGTGACAATCGACACTCCGATTTTTGAACTTAAAGAGGTTCTCACTGGGAAATATGGCGAAGATTCCAAACTCATATACGATCTCAAGGATCAAGGTGGCGAGATTTTATCCTTGCGTTATGATTTGACGGTACCTTTTGCTCGTTTTCTTGCAATGAATAAAATTTCGAATATTAAGCGTTACCACATCGCCAAAGTATACCGACGGGATAATCCGTCGATGACTAGGGGACGCTACCGTGAATTTTACCAATGCGTAAGTAAATGACACGAAAGTTATCAAATTGTTATCTGAACGAAATTGAGTGATTTTTCTTTCCGTTTTTAAAGGATTTTGATATTGCTGGGACTTATGATGACATGTTACCCGACAGTGAGTGTGTTCGTGTCGTCTACGAGATTTTAAATTCCTTAAACATCGGCAAATTCGTTATAAAACTCAATCACAGAAAACTGTTGGACGGAATGTTTGAAGCTTGCGGTGTTCCGGCCGATAAGTTCCGATCAATTTGTTCGGCAGTTGATAAACTTGACAAGGTGCGGTCAAAATTATTCAATTTGTATTTCTTGGTGTTATTTTAACTTTTTTTCGTGTTTACATTGCATGTAGAGTCCTTGGGATGAAGTTCGCAAAGAAATGGTAGAAGAAAAAGGCCTCACCGTTGCGGTAGCGGATAAAATCGGCGAATACGTCCGTTTGAGCGGCAAAGAAGAACTGGTCGCAAAACTTTTAAGCGATACTCACCTTGTCAAAAGCAAATCCGCTGTGGAAGGCCTCGAAGCAATGAAACTCATTCTAAAGTATTGCCAGATCTTTGGAACATCAGATCAAGTATCTTTCGATTTGAGCTTGGCCCGTGGCTTAGATTACTACACCGGAATCATCTTCGAAGCAATACTTTTGGGTGAATCTGGTACCGGTGACGAAGTGGCAGTTGGTTCGGTTGCTGGCGGTGGTCGCTACGATAGTCTTGTAGGAATGTTCGATCCGAAACATAAGCAGGTTCCATGCGTTGGGGTTTCTATCGGCGTTGAACGTATTTTCGCTGTAATGGAAAATAAATTAGCGAATTGTAAAGTACGCACAACAGATATTGAAGTTTACGTTGCGAGCGCACAGAAAAACTTGTTCGAACAACGAATGGCCCTGTGTCGGGAATTGTGGGATGCCGGTTTCAAAGTTGAACATTCCTATAAGAAGAATCCTAAACTGTTGGCGCAGTTACAGCACTGCGAAGAGGAAAGCATACCGTTGGTTATCATTCTTGGGGAGTCAGAGTTGGAGAAAGGCGTTGTTAAGCTGCGGTGTGTTGATTCACGAGAAGAAGTTGAAGTTGTAAGGGGTGACTTACCTCAAGAGTTGAAACAACGCTTGATGTGTCTAGGGACTACTACTAATGGACTACCATAATTTTCGTAAATGAATTTTTCTTAATCAATTTATATTTATTACAACCGCAATCCCACATGTACATTTCATTGTACACAACACAGACTTAATAAAATGGCACTGTTTCGATTAATTATAGCGTAATTAATTACTGTGAAAATGTTGATTTAATTCAACTTTTTCTTGCATTTGTAAACGACTTTTACATTTTGCAACCTTTTCGTTAAGGCGCTAGTATCGCTTTAGTTGTTTAATTTGTGGTATCTTCACTCACACGTCACAGTCACATGTAGGGAGTTTCATCAAAACAAATAACCCTAAATATGTAACTAAATGGAGGTGTTCAATGTCCCCCGGATGACCTCTTTACCTTCTAATGGAACAACTGATTCGGACCAATATGCCGTACAATTGGAACACCTCTGCACATCCAAGGCTCCAGCTGTGTTCGTTCGAGTGCGTATTTTTGTTTGCGGCTTAGAGCATATAAAATGGAGGGAACAATACCAGTACGGATTTAAACCGACTGAAAGGCAAAAAATGTTGTTCTTAAGTTTTAAAATGTGACAGCTCCGGTGGAACCTAAGAGCACACCTCTTATTCACGCTTGCGCAATATTAGATTTTAAAACTTAAGAACAGTACATTGTTGCCTTACAGTCGGCTTAAAAAGCTAACATTGGGCCAGATAAGCTATGTTCCCTCCATTTTATATGCTCTAAGCCTAAGGTTTGCGGTCACTACCGGATCAGCTGCTCAAAGTTAGCTCCGTGACGTCATCGTAACGAAACATCTCCATTCAAAACCTGATGCCAAAGCATCACTTTTTTAAATACGTCCAAGTCTATATACCTTATAGAAAGTCTTTGAACTCAAGGTCACCATCAATGTCATCAAAGAATTTATTTATGTCAGTGACTAACAACAACATCGAATATATTTTCTATTTTATTAATTGTTGGAAGAAATAAATAGTAATTGTTGAAAATTAATCATGGAGTGGTTGTTTGGAAAGAAATTAAGCCCTGAAGAGATGTTACGCAAGAATCAGCGTGCATTGAATAAGGCAATGCGCGATTTGGATAGAGAAAAGATGAAAATGGAACAACAAGAAAAGAAAATAATTATGGATATTAAGAAATTAGCGAAAGAAGGACAAATGGTATACTAAATTTATTAATAACTTAAGAAAAGAAAAAAACAAAGAAAGGTAGTAGTAATTTCGTAATGTTTTAGGATGCTGTAAAAATCATGGCAAGAGATTTAGTTCGCACTCGCAAATCTACAAAGAAATTCATGTTGATGAAAGCAAATATTCAAGCTGTAAGCCTAAAAATCCAAACTTTACGTTCACAGAACGCCATGGCACAAGCAATGAAAGGTGTGACTCGTGCAATGGCAAGCATGAATCGACAAATGAATCTACCACAAATCCAGCATATACTCCAAGAATTTGAAAAACAATCTGAGATCATGGATATGAAGGAAGAGATTATGAATGACGCGATCGACGATGCGATGGAGGGCGATGACGACGAGGAGGAAAGTGATGCTGTTGTAACACAAGTGTTGGATGAGTTGGGCCTACAGTTGGGCGATACTTTGTCTGGACTGCCTCAAGCTGCCGGCCAGTTGCCGTCACCGGGGCAGAAGACTCCCACGCCACAGGCTGTGGCTGCCGGTGTGTCTGATGCTGATGCCGATTTGCAGGCGCGTTTGGATAACTTACGTCGCGAATAAAGCTTACTATAAAACAATTACAAGCAAAAATAAGGAAAACAGAATATAAGACAAGAAAGAAATTGCGTATTTCTTATCTTTATTATTACTAACAATAAAATGAAGCCGGTTAATTATTAAAGATAAACGCTAATAATCTGCTTAAGCTCTTGAAATATGCAATGTGTACTAAGAGTTTTCAGTAACATGGACAAAAATAGTAATTTTGATACGTTGATGTTTATTTTATGTCCATAACCTCGGTACACATTAATTATTAAATATTTAAACCTACAGGCGGATTTTAATGATATAAAAATCTGGTTGGCAAGAAATCGCAAATTCCGTGACCAGCCAGTTATATTTCTAACATTTCGGATCATCCTGTATTCCAATGTAATGTAAATATTTTTCTACTGCGTATCACGCGAAAGCAAAACAAATACTGTTTATGCAATTAGATCATTTTTATTGTATGTTTTGTAGTAATATAGTCTATTTTCTATTTGTAAGTAAATGTACACTGGTTAGGAATGAACACAGCCGAAAATTGGCTTGTTAGGACTTACACTCGGGCCTACAGTTACTACTTAATTATTTACACATTAATTTTCCTTAATAAAAATATCTGGTCCACAAAACAACCAACATTAATTTTTTATATATTTTATGAGTTACTTGTCCATAATTTACGAATTAGTTATTTCCATAAATATAATTTTCATTTTTTCATATTTAATTGACAATGTCATGAGAGTTTCAACGATAGTTGAGCTGATGCATCCCAATTTAAGGCCACTGGAGGTGGTGATTCACAACGGTCTTGTTTTTCAATTATTTTAGCTAAAACAAATCACAGTAATTTATTTATAATCATAAAGAAGTAAAATTCGACTCGCTCACCTGCGATTTCACGGCAATCATCAGACTGTAATTCTTTTAAAATTGAATGGCACGATTTCATTATTGGACTGTACTGAGTATTACATTCGATTAATTCACCAAATCGTTTGTTTAACGTGGAAAGTATACTTGGACTTAATTTAATAATCGTCGTTATTTCTTCTAAAATGTTACGCGATTAAAGGATTAAAAAATGAGCGACAGTTCCAGTTTATAAATTCACACAAAATATTCGGAAAAATGTTAAAAACGAACGCCACCTGCGAAAATTCGCATTACCTAATCTTATTGTTTTAAGTGCAGATGTCGCTAGTTTAATTGTTATCATAAAACCTTCATAAAGGTCCCAACACACCAAAACGCGATACTGCGGGAGCGGTAATGGAACCGACGCGAGATCAAATCATATGCCGGGATACGAGAGTGGTCGCACTGTCCGGTGTGAAAACTCTCATATCCCGCCGCATGATTAAATCCCGCGTCGGTCCAGTTACTTAAGAAAGTTATTTTATTATTTTTAAAGCGCCTGAAATCACAAGATTAGTTCATGCGCATTTCCTAGAGGACTTGCATCCATAGTGCGCTCTCGATCTCAGCAAAAATTTCGATTAATTAAATTAATTTGTATCTAATTGTAAATTATCAACAAGCTTACTTGATATTTCTTGCTTCAAACTTTGTAATATCTTAAACTTGGTTAAGACAGCGTAGATAATGTCAATGGTTAATTTGCAGTATTCAATTTGACAGTCAAAACTAAAATAGCAAAATAATAAATATTATTTATTACTATTCTTTCAATTAACCAGTACTTACTGTACATTATCTTCAATGAAATGCAACCACTTAACGGAGCTTCCAATAGCATTGGAAACAAACCGCAGCAAATTCAAATGAATTCGAAAATCTCCACCGGTATTAATACAATGTATAGAAGTAACAGCTTCCCTACACAAAGTACTATAAACTTGAAACGTGCAACATTTATTGTTCACCAGCATAATGCATTTTTTAGGCTTTTTTTGTATCTGACAATGCTCCTGCATCAAACACAATTGTTCCACGAATTGCTTGCAAGTTGCACCTTTTTTAAACAATTTACTTAGGTGATACAACACTGGGTATGTTGGCATTGTCAAAACAAGTTCTTTTGTGAGATTACCAATCAGCTGATATCTAGAAGATTTATAATTTATATACAAATATATGATAAAACAGAAAATAAAACTGTGCGTTTCATTAAATGTTGCGATTGAAAATGTTGGGACCAAACGAGCTTAATCGATCTAAAAGCAAGATTGGATTGGCACAAGAAGTGGTAACGCTGTGTTTCCATGCAGCGATTTTGCGTCATTGCGATGAACTCAACTCGCTCCCATTATATCGCTAAATATGCATCGCAAAAATGTTGAACACTGATCAACCTCTTCGCCCCCTAAAGTTTAAATCTTGAGAGAATCCTACATTAAAGAAAGCGACACTTTTCATCCAATCACAGCTTCCTCGCGAAACGCAAATCGCCACATCGAAACTAAGCTTAAATCAATGCAATTGCGGTGTTCATTTTATAAACTCATTTTGAACTACTATTTGAGAAATACGGTTCAAATAAGGAACTATTACTCGAATTCTGAACGCATTCCTGTGTTTCAAATGTCAAAATTTACTTGGAAAGAGTGCAATTGGCAACTACATACGTGAAACGCACAGTATGCAACTAACAATAGTTTTGTTCCAACATTCGTACAAAAACTTGAAACAAAATACCGAAATATCATTAGAACAATGTGAAACAAGGATAAGTACTTACGACGTGTTATTTTGAACGTCAATTTGTATAATTTGCGACATCAAGTAACAAATAGACGATAAAAGGCCAGTATAAACGTTGCTCTTGCGCTATAACAGAACAATTTGCATTAAAATCGAATAAATTTATTAATATGTATGTACTTACAGTTTGTCCAATTAGAATTGTAATTTTTAAGAGCGTTCCTAAGAAATTAATTTCATTCCCTACCGCAAAATCGTTTGGCAGTGGATATAGCCACGATAATTGTTCATCTTCAATTATTTCAATTGTTTTGTTATTTATTAAAATCTGCTGCAAATAATTATTGTAGGGAAAAACAGCTGCCAAAAGTGATACACCTTGACGACATTGTATTGCGCATTCTTCTTTATCGTCGATACAACAACTCCTAGTCCAATACCGCAATTAACAAACAATTCAATTAATATCAAGAAAACTAGAAAAGTTATTGAAAAAAAATTGGAATTGTTCAGTACTTACGTTGGTTCGAAAAGGGACACGTTTAAATTCACATTCCAATTCGGATTATACAGACTTACCAAATCGCATTCACGTATTTCATCTTTTTGGATTTTCTGAGCGATGGTTGATAAGTGTTCCAATTGATTGTTCAACCAGATATGTGTTGTGATAAAAACCTACGAATATTTTTATTAAAATAAAATTTAAGAAATTAAAAATAATAAATTTGGTTTCATTTGGGAAAAACAGAAAATATACTTAATTTCAACATTTCTTTCACAAATAAAATTATTGGCGTTTAATTGTTAACTCTCGATGAAACAAATGAACTTTCAATGATAAATTGCAAGTTTTTAGGCAATTTTACTATTATTTCATGATGGGACGTTAGACGTAAATTGCAAAAAACTTGAAATCGATTAAAAAATTATAACTTTACCTGATTTATCATTTTTCTATCGTTTTCCAGCTCGCTTTGCGATGCGTTCATCAAAAAGCGAATGGCTGGAAAGAAATGTTTGAGCCTTAAAGTTTCCCTGTAACTAACATAAGTATATATCCCTTTCTTATGCCATCCATGACGATTAGGAGACAATAAACTATGCAAATGACGTTCGTCTGTTGTGTGCTTAGGTCGAGCGACTTGCGGAAAACGATCATCAGCATTACTTTCAAATATTTTCGTTGATATTACCGATTTTAATGGATATCCTATTAAATCAAAAATCATATTACAATTTTAATTAATCAGTAACCATCAGAAAAGGAACTTACTTGTCCCTTTAACCGACACAATTACATGTTCACGATCTTCATTATCCTGTCGAGTCAGGTTTGTCGTCTCATTGTTAGGAAAGAATCCACTTCGTGATTGGTCTACGGTTTGTTCATTCCCAGAACAATCAAACAAGTTTCGTGTGATATTCGTTAATTTCCGTTTTAAATTAGCAATTTCGAGGTTTTTAAAACCCAATTCTGCATTAATCTTGTCTCTTTCTTTCTCTACAATACTCAATTTTGCTAAAGTTTCATTTGTACGTCGTATTTTTTCTTGTTCGACATGTTCCTTGGTTTGTTTCAATTGCGAACGCAATATTGTTACCTCACCGTCTTTGGCTTCCAATTGTTCTTTAAGCTGCTTTAATTGTTCGTATATGTTGTCCCCCTGCTTCTTTACCGATGTGCTTCGACTTGTTGATGGTAGTGGCTGCGGTCGGGCCCAAATTGATGTATCCACCATGATTTCCAATTGGGTTGATGCAACCATCTTGTTTGGTTTATTGAAATCACTGTAACTTGATAGAATTGACTGGTCATTATGATGTTGGGCTCTTGAATTAATTTTCGCTTCACGAACGGGCTACAACCAACAACAACAAAACATGCAAAAATTGTGAAAACATTCGGTTAACCTCACTGTTGTTTACAATTTGTTGTTCACACATCTGTGAAGCCTGGATCAAAAATTCGTCAATATCCGGATCAGAATCGCCCCATAAGTCATCAGCAACCGAATTATATTTCACACGTTTATCGGAATTTCCATGATCATCATCTGCAAACCGTTTCATTTTCTTGGAGAAAAACATTTCCCGCTAATCACGCTGTGAACACAATTTTTGAACAAGTGAAAGTGCGAATTTGACAGTTCTGAATGTTTTCAGTGTTAAGGGGTTGCCTATAGTCAAGAGCAATGAGTCATTCAATTGAGTTACCCAAAGTTATTTTAAAAAATGCACATTTCTGGAGTTATTTTAATAAATTTATGTACTAAATTATTAAAAATAAATTGTTTTATTACCTTTGTTGTAAATAAATTTTGAGTTTTCCCGATCTTGCCTTCAATTTAAAGTTTTTGAACAATTGTATAATGGGTTGCCTCTGTCTCTGAGCATTAACTCGGCATTTTGTTTATTCCGAGTTTATTCGTGGATTATTTAATCTAGAGTGATTCGTTATTATAGTTATAAAATATATAGTATATCGTTAACTTAGTTACTGCGTTATTGGCAACATTACTTTCGCGAACTCGTCACAAAGAATAAGTAAAGTGATGATTTCTTAAGAATTATACTTCTGCTCTTGAATTTCGCGCTTAACACTTCAGTTTGTCGTAATGCGTACTAAATGACCATGAAAAGACCTTCGAAATTTTTTTGAGCACAACAACTGTCAAAATGTCAAAAAGTTTTATTTATTTTTCGTTATCAGAGCATACTGCTGTTTGCGTGGTGCATTTATTCATTGAATTTATTACGTTTTCTAAGTTGTATTGTCGTTGTTTAACAGTGGTGAAGTCGTAGTTGTGTCGTCAGTTAAGTCGAAATGTGTTGGCATGTACATTGATAAGCGATAAAGCTATTTTGTATAGGCGCAAATATGCATTGCTTAATATTAGTGAATGCCTTTGTTTAATGACGACAAAATTGCTTTGATTGAAACAGATTGAAAGTTATTGCCAATGGAGCGTTCCTCGAATATGAATCAAAATACTAAAACGAATATGCAACTATATGCAAATAGTAGAGACAATGCAAACGATGATATTACCAAGGACGACGTGTTCGTGTTCTTTGATATTCAAATAGGTGATGAGAAAGGTCAGTTACAACTACAACAAATTCTTCTTTTATTGCAGTAGTAACAGTTAAGTTTGATATTTCAGTTGGACGAGTAATCCTTAAACTGTACAAAAAGATTGTTCCAAAGACTGTTGAAAATTTTCGTCAATTTTGCACTGGGGAAGCTGGAACAGATGAAAATGGCATTCAGTTATCTTATAAGGGAACAACATTTCATAGAGGTATCTAAGCAGGTTTTGTGTTTTAATTATAATTCCATATATTATTATTATTAGGGTATTTCATCATTAATTAATTTTGCCATCAGTTGTTTACTATTTATGCGTGTTGTGTTTGAACAAGTTTCGCATTAATATTTTGTTATTTCAATTTCTATCCATGCTTGAATGATATTTTAATTGTTTCGGACAATTATTGACAACTTTATTAATTAATTTATCATAATTCACATTCGCAAGGCGTTTCGAAAAAAAGCATAAAAATAGATAGATTAACAACTCAAATTAATTTTAAAATAAATATATGTAGTACGTCCCAAACTATTTGAAAATTTAAAATTAATTAATTATTCCACAAATGATTCACAACTTCGAACTGCAAAATGATCATTTAATTTGTTCATTTACAAGTTACAACTTTGGCACAGGGGTCATGTCGGCTCCACAGTTACAGTCTTAGGGGTTACAGTAGGCTCTGTAGTTGGTTCATTAGCTGCTGGCTTACGCGATTTGCCGTCATTCGCTCGAGATTTGAAACACAAACGGAACAGCAAAGGTGACAACCAACTTTTCTTCAAGCGATTCTGTTTCTGTGCACGTTCCGCCTCGTCAAGAATCCGCTCCAATTCAATGACATTGGGATCTCTTGGATCGAGGTCACCATTTGCCTTTGCCAAACGTAGAGCTTCTTCCACCGAATCAGAGGCTTTCAAATTTTTTTTTTCATTTTTCTGTCTCTGTCGTTGTTGTTCTTCGTACCCAGGATCACCTGCATATAATTCGTTTTCGACATCGGTTTGATCATCGGGAAAGTCCGTAACGGTCGTTTTGCCATCTGATTTATCATCATTTGCCTTGCATGTACATCCCCCATTATCATTTTGAACATCTTTAGTCGGTTCAGGTTCAGGCTCTGCTTCCGTATCTGTAACATTTATTTGTTCGCAACAATCGCAGCGATTCGTTTTTGTTTTCTGTGACGCGTTTTGTTTTTGCCGGGATGTTTTGTCTGATTTAACAGATCCTGACTTTAGCGACACATTCTTCGACTGTTGGTCGTCATCTTTGTACCGGCCACATATACACTTAACTCCCTCGTCATTTTCAGTAGCTTCTGCGTTTGGATTCCGTTGCTCTTGCTGATCTTGTTCTGGTATTGCAGGTTGACGTTCTCCATCAGGCTTCTTTTTGTAACAAGTTTCGTTATTGCAGTCATTGTCTTCGTCGTTGTAATCATTCCGGGAATATTCGGTATCGGTGTTGTACTGGTTTTGATTCCGATATAGAGTTACTGTTGGTTTAAGACAATTACATTTTTTATCTTCAGTTGGAGTTACCTGTTGCGGGAGATAGGTATATGAAGAATTGTACTGTTTGTTGGTATCGTAATTTGTATAACTACCTGATGATGAACAAATCCCATTATTGGTATCTTTAACGGGAACATCGTCACAGGTACATTTCTTTGTATCCTGCGGCTCACAAGAACAACCGCCACGCCGTCTTGGCGAACGCTGCCGACAGTAAGGCGTCCCAGGTGGTGGAAAACAAGCTCGTTTCTGTCTCGGTTTGCAACAGCAGCAAGGGCGCGACGAACCGCGCGATTTCATCTGCGATTTTTGTGCAGAGCATGAACACTTCGCTGTGGGACATTTGGGGTGACAGGGATTGCAAATCGGCGCGCACGGATTACATCGAGGTGGATTGCATGGGGAGCAGAGTTCATCCGGAGGGCATGGATCGCAACGGGGCAATGGAGGACAGTTGATCCATCTCACCATCTCTTGACATTTCTGTTCCACTTTTGATGGTGTATCTAGGAACTCCACCTGCCATCCGACCGGTTCCGGTCGCGGACACTCTGGTGATTCCGATACCCATGCCAATCCGAAGCGTCCCTTCACTTTCGGCACTTCCACGCAATGGAAACATCCATTGCTGTCCACAAGGATGTCGTCGTCACAGCGGCAAGACATGATTACTCCCCCGCTTTAAAACAGCATTCACTTCGTTCTAACACAAGAATTTTTTTAACATTGTCCTTTTTATGGAAATGATTTTGACGGAAGTGAACTGAATTTATTTGTTTTTTGTTATTTTATTCCATGGCCATCTGAATTGCAATGGTTTTCTGTTTCAGTGCTTTCACAATTCATGATACAAGGTGGTGACATTAGTGAAACCACGAATTGCTCAGAACAAGGCGTCAGCATATATGGCGGTCCTTTCGAAGATGAAAACTTCGACATTACGGTATTTATTTTAATCTGATCAGTAACTTATCAAACAAATAATAAAAATTCTTTAGCACAGCGAAGCGGGTGTAGTTGGAATGGCGAACAATGGACCAAACACGAATTATTCCCAATTCTACATCACAACAGTTGTATGCTCGCATTTGGATAATCGCAATGTCGCGTTCGGGCAAGTAGTCAAAGGTTTGGGAGTGATTCATGAAATAGCGAACGTTCCCCGCGACGATGACAAACCCCTAATCAAATGCTTCATTGTAAATTGCGGCGAAATCTCAGATGGGAACTTCCAAATAAACGAGTGTGACGGTACCGCCGATGAGTATCCACCGTATCCCGACGATTTCAACTTTCCGAATACAAATATCGAAGAAGTCATTGCGAATATTAAAGAATCTGGAAACTATTTCTTTAACAAACAAAATTATGCAAAGTCCGGTCGAAAGTACTACAAAGTCATTAGATACATTGATTATGTAATCAAGCATAATCTGAGTCATGATCGAAATGTACTCAATAAGATAAAAACGTTTTCGTTGGCGAATTTAGCAGCGGTCAAGTTGAAAAAGGGTGAACACATCGCGGTGATTTGGATATGTGGTGAGTTACTTGAATGTGAGCCGGAAAATGGAAAGGCCTATTATAGACGTGGGCTTGCTCATTTGAAACTGAAAGAGTATGATAATGCGATTAATGATTTTGAGGTGGCAATGAAATTGTTGCCGCACGAGACGACTATTGAACACTATTGTGCTATCGCACGGAAACATCGTTTGCGTTACATACAACATGAGCGCAATATTTACAGTAAAATGTTTCAGAATTAATACATTACATGATTATACACTAAACGAATATTCTCTTAATGAACATCAAAGAAAGAAAGACGTCTAACAACTAAAGGAGGTGTACAGTTCTACAGGAAGAGTCTTTACACTCAAAATGATTCACATATGTTTTTTTTTTTGAACGAAATTTTTTTTATTTACAACTGAATCCTGCACCGTTGTTTCTAAAGTTACGTAGCCGAATACGATGGCAGGTGCAATATGATAAGCGAATGCAAACTCCTTTAGTGTTACGTTTTATGCCAATATTTGTTGAACATCTCTAGATTGGCAAAAAAAAACAACGCAAAAAATTAAACTTATAAAATAAGAACGAACCATCCATAATTATAATAAATATTACCTAAATGAAAAGTACACATTCTATAATATGTTAACGATTGTCGGAAATGTACAAATGCTGTGATTTTATAAAGTATTGAAAAGATGAGAATGAAAATTTGACTAAAACAAGTGTCTTTCTTATTTATTGAACCCGCAATGAAAATTTGACTAAAACAAGTGTCTTTCTTATTTATTGAACCCGCAAAACGTTATCGGGCATTCATTTATTAACCTAATCTTTTAACTTATGTGTAGAGAGAGAATGGTAAAATCTTTGGTTTCGTTATGTCGTATCGTTTTCCATTTACAATACTTCGTTTTTAATTTGTTCTCTTCAACTTTTGTTGAATTTGAAATGTAAATACATTCTTATTAAGTTTAAAAACATCGAACAAAAAAAAAAAAACATAAAAAATATGATTGCTGTGTATGTGACGATTAGATTTAGAATTTGTAGCAGCACAAACAGCACATGTAATATACAATGTGTAGCCTTAACACGCGTTCCTATTAGTTAGTCTGTTAGTTTGCTTTTTCTTTTATAATATAAATTCACATTTGACATATAAAGCACGGTGAGATCACTTTGAAGCTTAATGTGCTGGCTTAAAAATTTCATTATTTCATTTTCAATCATTAAAAAGTTGAATAAATAGTTAACTACTAAAACTATACAAAAAGTACTTACATAAATAAGAATAAAATAGAATGTATATTGTTCTTATTCGTTTCATTTAGTTCGCTTTCACTTGTCACTCACGAAGCAATATAAATAAAACGAAGGGGGCAATATCCTAAAGAAGTAACGAGCATAACATCACAGAAGATAAATCAAGATAATGATCAAAGCAGTTTTGGCTACTCGTCTCTAAAGAGAAAAACTTAACTTTCAACGAAATATCCTGAAATGTTCGATAATCTTAATAATAGAGTAGTTTAACTATAACTATGAGATTTATCGGTATCAGTGACCGTAATTTCAGTACTTTGTTGTAGACCTAAACAATCATCTTGACTATCGCTGACGGTTCTGATAACGCCGTCGACTAAACTGCCAGCAAACTGACGAACTTCCGCTTCGACTGTACTTGTACTACTTGTGCTACTTGAAGTGGTGGTTGCTGTTGTAATTACCGTGTCTCTTTTAGGGGTTCTTGTACCGACTGGCAAAGGAAGTGATGATGGGCGTAATTGTTTGTGAAATGGAAATACTTTTGCAGCTTCACCCTGCATTATTGTAAAAAGAAATATTGCACTACTGCGTATGCGTTAGTATTGAATAATGAATGACTTACCTGCGGTGTATGTACAGCAATAATTTCAGTTTGCGTAGCAATAACATTCTCTTTACCATGTTGCAGTTGCAATTGATTGTTAATCGGAGGCAATTGCGCAAATAAACTCATAAATTTAACCATATCCTGCATGGAGCCTTGTAACTGTTGTACTTGGTTTTGTAGCGATGTACAAGTTGCCGCTAGCGTATTAACAATGTCATTTGAATCTAAATTATTCACACTGTTACCGGGAATTGAACTTGTAGTTGCTTGACTGATATAATCCTCGGGTTGCAATGCAGAAACTTTTTTCCAGAGGGCATTAATCGCTTGCATTTGCAACATTTGAATTTTCCGTTCGCTTTCCAACGCAGCTTTTGTTGATTCCATATCACATGCTAATTTTCTGCAAGATAAGGCAACAAATTTTTTTTAAAGAAACTACTAATTAATTGATTATTACTGTAAATATTCGTCGGCCCGTTGTGATTGTAAGGTTTTATATTTGTCCTGCGTCTGTTTATCTCGACGTCGTGTGTAGAACCCACGCCACATCTTCTGTATGTAGATTGCTGCCATTTCAGCTTTCTCATCGTTGCTGCTACTACAACTGCTCACCTCCGCGTCTTTCTGTAAGCGTTTTTCTTCGGCCTTCATTTGAATCGTCTGCAACTTTGCATCACATATTTCGGACTCGTCATCCGTACTCGGAGATTTTTTCAATGCCGAAACTAGCGGTTTTGTTTGAAGTGGTGGGCTACTGGTTGACTTTACCCTTAAATGTCATCAACAACAATAATCTTACAGACTTTTGTGAAATTGGTTTTTGAAATTTATCTATTTCTACTGTTTTAAAAGTCTTAATTTATGAGTTTTGATTCACTTACGCATTTAGAGGTAAACCTCTGCGTGATCGCACTGGACTAGGACTATTAGTACGTTTCGTCTCCAAATTGAAATTGGTTTTCGGCTTGGCGATATTACTACGTGCCATTTTAGGAGACTTATTCACTGGTTGCGCAAAACGTGGCGTTGGTTTTTGACTCACCGTCGGCGTTGGTATCGTGGAAATTGAATTCAAGCGCGAACTCAATGAAGATGGGCGATAATCGGGGCTCATGAGTGATTCAGGTACCGGCACTAATTTCGATAAAGCTTGCAACGGACTATTGACTACCTCATAATCTAAAAAATCACACCAAAAACGTATTTCTGCTTCTAACAACAGTAACTAATAACAAAATTTTAAAACTAGCACAAAATAATGAATAAATACCATCTAAACAAATGCCATTTTCCTTCGCAACACTCGTAACATTCGACCTAGAATCATCTTTAGTTGTTTGACTTAATATGCTAGGATCCAAACTTTGTGACATGATACCACTATCGATTCCACATCCACTTTGACCTGATAATATCGTAGAATTGTAACTCGCAGTCATTTTATCAGGAGATCTTGTGTTGTTCATTCTTGCAGCTAAAAAAACCAAATTCAAAATTTCGGCCCTCAATAAACAATAATAAATGTTTACGTGTATAATAATAGTAATAATATGACATGATAATTTTAAAAAAAAGAAGCCGTTTCACTAATTATAGCGCAAGATTTACGGTTTTATTAAGTTACAAAGGAAATACGTCAGCAAGTACTAAACTTTTAAACGTAAGTATAGCGCAATCAATAGTAAGAACGCAATAGAACAACCGCAGAACTTTTGACATGTGTATTAGAATTACAACTTGTAGAGAAGTAGAATTATGTTACCAGTTTAAAGAGGTTGTTGCTTAGCCTCAGACGATCGATATTTGAAATATTCATAATTAATCCCTTCATGCTATATTGAATCGTTGGCTTAATCTAACTATTACTGTTCGGTTACGAATCGATAATACCGATTTCTGCTTCCAGTGCGCAGACCCAGTAGTCCACATTATTTGAAATGGCCTCATGTTACAACAAACAACTTTTTAAATTCTAACGATCCTAAGCGAATTCCAAGTAAATTTGAGAGCGAATCGAGCCTCTAAACTGAAGATAAAATATAATTACCATGAATTCTTGGCGCACTTTTAGCAGCTTGAAACTTTTTCCTCACGGATGGCGAGGGAATTGGTGAGTTGCCTTGTTCGCGTAATTGTTGCTGATGATGCTGTGCTTTCGATAAGATCAATCGCAACTTTCGATCCTCCTCTGTTTCTAATTGTTGTTCTCCCGACAGAGGACAAACGGACGCCAAATACTGGATCAGTTCCTGATGATCGCCGACGCGGAAATGTCTTCCGCGTCCCTGTGAATACAACCATTCGCCGCGAAGACTTTCGATGGCATCGACAACGTAACCGTCAATAACTTGCACGCTCATACACCAGTTTATAACAAATGGACGGTAATCGAAGCCGCTGCAAATGTAAATTATCAAATAAAAGTCGATAAATAAGAGTGCAAAATGATCGTACATTTTTTGACCGGTCATATTGACGCACGGATTATTTGCAATCGATATGCTATTTAAAATCATCAAATGCGCCAATTGCCCGATCTCATTCAAATCGACGATGATATTGTTGGCTAGTGTTAATGCTGTTAAGCTGGTTGGTAGGAAACGTTCGCATTGACGTAGGTGCGAGATTTTGTTATTGTGCAATTGCAATTCCTACAAAAAATTACAAAATTTATTCTGAAATATAGTATTTACCGGATAAGTCTTTTGCTATATACCTTCAAATTCTTTAAAAAAGATAAGTCGGTAATATGAGTGATAGAGTTCTCGGAAAGATCCACATGTTCCAAGTTCAAATTCGTATTTAAATGTTCAATTGTTTTGATACTGTTGCCAGCCAAATTCAGGTACTTAAGCTGCACAAGATCCTTCAATCCTTCAATTGTGAGTATTCCATTGTGAGCAAGATTCAATGTATTCAAATTGTGCAAGCGAATCACGCCATACATACGTAATAGTTGGTTACGCACAGCAGATAACTGAAATACATTTTGGTAAGTAACGAAACGTTGGAGCACGACTTGTGAAAATTGAGGTTAGACATATAAACAAACTGAAAAATACCTTTTGTACTTTGCTAAATGAATCAATTCCTTCAATTCTTTGCAAGTCATTATCGTCTAATATTAATGTAGTTGCTAGTGATTCGTCTGCTGATGGTTTTGGAAGTTTCTTGAGATTCTTTTCCGAGAGGTCTACAGTTTCCAGTGTGTTGGGTGTTTCGGCTAAATATTGACATTTTTTCCATGAATTTAAGCCCAATGTATTGTAACATGAATACATACCCATTTTATTAAATTACTTAATGGTTTTAATGCCATGTACACTAAATAAAAACGTTTTGATTGTATAAATTGTGCTATATTTTTGTCTTTTTGTTGATTATCGGAAATCTGACGTTTTAGGTTTGGACACTCGACATTTGCAAGATGACAGATGACATTCCATTCTACCGGTGTGAAGTTATCATTCCAATTCCCATCACACCTAATTCGTTCAGTGCGGAAAGTTGAACGGTTGCAAGATTTATATTCATACACGGCATGTATTTTCTCACAGCGAATTAGTGTGCTAAGTGTCATTGGGAAAATCGGAACGAAACGTTGAATTTTCCGGAAAACCACTCCAATTCACACTTTTTCGTAGATAACTACGAATAAATTAGAAAGTTGAGGAATGATATCTTTCATATTGATAAATAAGTTGTACAATATCACTAGCAATATATGTGCCAAGTTTCAATGAGAAAATCGAAACGAAACAGTATGAAAATTGAGAAAATAAATATGCTGTCAAAAAGGTGTCATGGAATTGGAATGCTAACTTCACACCAGTCGATTCCCCCGGCTCAACCTTGAATTCACCTTGACAGGTGATATGACAGAAACTTTGGAAATCGCCATAAAATATTTTAAAAATATTTCTTCTAGCAGGCAAGGCATTTCTTTTATTTAGTTGCCATGTAAACTGAATAAGCCAATGAATTTTTCGTTTATAATTAATTGAATTTTCATAATCAACGAGCATTTGCAATAGGTTTCAAATAAATATTGTAATATTTCCAAAATGATTGGTTCATTTGCGCGTTCAAGCACCTTATTAGCAAGACAACCAGCGGTTCGTCAGCGTTTCGTGAAGAGTTTATCCGAAAGCCCAAATCCGAAAGATTTTCTTTCCTCGTCAGTTGGAGGCGACCCATTCTACATTGTGCCGTTTTCCTACAGAAACCATGCAACTTTCACCATCAAGTTTTTGCTCTTTTGCGGCATACCTTTTTGGATACCACCAATCGCCGTACATGTACAATTATGGAAACGCAGTTACGGCAATTAAGTTGAATTTAAAACAGTCAATTTTCATTCATTGATTTGTAATACTGAAACATTCAATAAATTTTTGCAATATTTTGAATATACCGCGTTATCCTAATGTCGGTTCATAACTTCCTTTGGAATGGCGGTGTGGCGCAAATCGCAGATTTGGCGGGAAATTTTGCGCTCGATTTTGCGCCAATTTAAGCTTAGGTTATATTTCTAATCAACTGTGATCGACTGTTCGCTTCTACTCGCACTTTTATTTGCATTTCTTCAGGTATTTCCACATCTACCTGGATTCCCAGTGCTCTTTATTTGAGATATTTTTATTAACAAGTGGATTTCAAAGTACGAAATATCAATTTTCGCAATGGTTAACAAATCGTTGACCAAGATGTACGTTCTCAAGAGAGGTAAGTAGATCGTTACATTTCCATATTTTACAACAAATACTGTTAGACTATTGAATAATTGTGATAAATATTAACAGACGGACGACAGGAAGAAGTTCACTTGGACAAGATCACATCTCGGGTGCAGAAATTGTGTTATGGGTTGAATGCAGACTTCGTATATCCTGTAAGTAGTGAAATGTAAATCAGATGCGAATTGACGACAAGTATGACAAATACATGGTCATTATTTCTCTTTAGTTATCCATAACGTTAAAAGTCATCAATGGCTTGTACCCAGGTGTGACCACCGTCGAATTGGATACTTTGGCTGCTGAAACTTCCGCGATGATGACTACCGATCATCCAGACTATGCCATTTTGGCCGCACGCATTGCTGTTTCTAATTTGCACAAAGAGACTAAGAAACAATTCAGTGGTAATTATTTAACGTTTTGTGCTTTCCATTGAATGATAGGCGATAGCAACACTGCAACATTGTGGTTATTTTACACATTTCGGTCCTGTTTTTCAGAAGTCATTGATGACCTGTACACAATGGTCAATGAGAAAACAAGTGAACACTGCCCGATGATCTCAGACTACCATCATAAAATAGTAATGGAAAACGCAGAAACCCTAAACTCAAACATAATCTACGATCGTGACTTTTCCTACAATTATTTCGGTTTTAAAACTTTAGAACGTTCCTACCTGCTTCGCATCAACGGAAAAATTGTCGAACGTCCCCAACACATGCTAATGCGCGTCGCTGTCGGAATCCACGGTGAAGATATCAACGCTGTCATTGAAACCTACAACTATTTAAGCGAAAAGTACTTCACACACGCCTCACCTACCTTATTCGCAGCAGCAACACCTCGTCCACAATTGTCCTCTTGCTTTTTATTGATGATGCCTGATGATTCCATCGAAGGTATCTTCCAATGTATCACAAGTTGCGGCCTCATATCGAAATCGGCGGGTGGAATTGGCATTAATGTGCATAATATTCGTGCAAAGGGCACATACATATCGGGCACAAATGGGGTATCCAACGGTTTAGTCCCGATGCTGCGTGTTTTCAATTCTACAGCTCGCTATGTAGACCAAGGCGGCAATAAACGGCCAGGCGCGTTTGCGATTTACTTGGAGCCATGGCATGCTGACGTGTACGACTTTCTAAACCTGAAGAAAAACACAGGTAAGGAAGAGTTACGTGCGAGGGATTTGTTTTACGCGTTGTGGATCCCCGATTTGTTTATGAAACGCGTTGAAGCCAATGGAATGTGGTCACTGATGTGTCCACATGATTGTCCTGGCCTTTCTGAATGTTGGGGGGATGAGTTTGAAACGTTGTATGAAAGTTACGAGCGGCAAGGGAAATTTATCAAACAGGTGCAGGCACAACATCTTTGGTTTCAAATTATTGTGTCGCAAGTTGAAACCGGGACGCCATACATGGTCTATAAAGATGCGTGCAACCGCAAATCGAATCAGCAAAATTTGGGGACGATCAAATGTTCGAATCTGTGCACAGAGATCATGGAGTACACCTCACCGGAGGAGATCGCCGTATGTAATCTTGCTTCCATCGCGGTAAACATGTTTGTTACCAATAAAGACAAGTACGATTTCGAACAATTGAAGAAAATCACCAAAGTCGTTACGAAAAATCTGAATAAAATTATTGATATCAACTATTACCCGGTACCGCAGGCTAAGACTTCGAATCTGAAGCATAGACCAATTGGTATTGGAGTTCAAGGCTTGGCAGATGCTTTTATCCTAATGAAAATGCCTTTTGAAAGCCAAGAAGCGCAAAAGTTGAATTTACAAATTTTTGAGACGATTTACTACGGTGCGTTGGAAGCCAGCTGTGAGTTAGCCCAAGTGGAAGGCATCTACTCGTCTTATGAGGGTTCCCCAGTGAGCAAAGGCATTTTGCAGTATGATATGTGGGGAGTCCAACCCACTGATTTATGGGATTGGACAGAATTAAAAGCCAAACTCGCTAAATTCGGAGTTCGAAATTCTTTGCTTCTCGCACCGATGCCTACCGCATCGACGGCACAAATCCTTGGTAACAATGAATCGGTGGAGCCGTATACTTCCAACATTTATACGCGACGCGTTTTAGCCGGCGAATTTCAAGTTGTCAACCATCACTTATTGAAAGACTTGACAGAAAGAGGCTTGTGGGACGATATCATGAAAAACCAAATCATTGCGAATTGTGGTTCCATTCAAAACATACCAGGAATTCCGGGTGACTTGAAGAAAATCTACAAAACCGTTTGGGAAATTTCGCAAAAAGTCATTTTGAACATGGCAGCGGATCGAGGTGCATTCATTGACCAAAGTCAAAGTCTAAATATACACATTGAGAAGCCCAACTATGGGGTGCTCACGTCCATGCATTTCTATGGCTGGAAGAAAGGGTTGAAGACCGGCATGTATTATCTACGTACGAAAGCAGCAGCCAAACCGATTCAGTTCACTGTTGATAAGTCTAAACTTATCGTTCAGGATAATGGGAACGCTAAGAACTCCAATGTTGAAAATTCCAAGGACGAGAAAAACGGGCTTGCTGCTAAAAGTGTTGAGGATGTTAATGCGGCTGCGATGGTTTGTTCCTTGCAAAACCCGGAAGCTTGTGATATGTGCGGAGCCTAACTTATTAACGTATTTGTTATACATTTTTAAAGTTATTGCCTTATGATGGCGAGTTATTTTATATTTTAATCATACCTATATTTATTCACTCTTTATAATCGATAATTAGAGTCAAATTATCTTTCAATGAACGACGACTGCGTTGGATTTGCTGCACATGGATCAGTGTTTTACGACTAATTTACATATATTTGTTTATCGATACTTATACTTTAACTTTGTTTTTAAATTAAATATTTCTCATATAACGTGAAATTCCCACTAAAACAAACAGTCCTTGAAAACTTAATCACAGATAAATCAAATTTAATTAAATATCCAAAATTTTATTTTTTTCTGGGATTTTTAAACATTGGTCCATGTCCCGGAACAATATAATCAGCAATTTTGAGAATCTCGTGCCTACTTTGTTCCTGCATCTCAGGAAACTCACTGCAAGACTTCCAAATACTATCATCTTCCAAATCTTCTTCTTTTTCGAACAAATCCCCAACAATAGCTACCAGTCCTTGTTCGCTCTCAAATAGTAATGAAATATCTTCCCCTGAATGTCCCACTGTAGCTACCAGCTGAACATGTTCATCAATAACATACGGTTTTTGGAAATCGTGTCCATAATAATGGTCCTTTCTAGATATGCAATTCTTACCCATAATTTGCAAAGCGTTCTTAAACAGATAATTACAACCAATGTGATCGGAATGCCCGTGCGAACAAATGCAATAGTTTATATCATCAGGTGTAAGATTGTGTTCTTGTAAGACCTTGACCATTGCATCACCATCCCATGGGGTTCTGGTATCGATGATGATGTTGTTTGTTGAGCTTTTTAACAGTGTACACGTACAATTTGCCAGTACACCTTGTTCTATGTCTTTGCAGTAGCCTTCAAAGAGTATGATTAATTCGTATTTGTGTTTAGGAAGCGACTCCATTTTAAGGGCTCTACAATTATTAATAAATATCTATGTCGATAATAAATTAGCATGAACAAACCACTAGCACGATACCAAAAAATCTCTGGAAATCAACTAATTGTAAGTTGTAAGTTCAGCGCAAAAAATATGACGTTATTTACAACACAAATTTAGGTTAAGGAATTATGTACACTTGTTTGCTAGCATCTACCAAAGGTATGTTCATTGTTCAAATCTGAGAGCATGAAATGGAGGGAACAATACCGGTACGGATTTAAGCCGACTGAAAGGCAAAAAATGTTGTTCCTAAGTTTTAAAATCTGATATTGCGCAAGCGCACAGGTCCGGTGGAATCATTGGGTGGAACTAATTCACGCTTGCGCAATATCAGATTTTAAAACTTAAGAATAATATTTTTTGCCTTTCAGTCGGCTTAAAAAGCTAACATTGGGCTAAACAGGCTATGCTCTCTCCATTTTATATGCTCTAAGGATTAAACAAACATTCAAACCGACAAAAAAAAAATTAATAAAAATATTGTTTTAAAATCAAAGTTTAGATTTTGAAGAGAAGAAGAAGAATATGATCTTTTCACTTCAACGGTGGACAAATTGATCATTTTTTTAAGATAATCATAAAAATTAATTATGAAGTTAAGTAAAAATTATAAAAACAAATCCACGCAACCCAACGGTAAAAGAAAACTTATTTACTTGCACATAATGTAATGATATTTTTTTGTTATAATTCTTAATTTATCTTAATTTACAGGTTACTATTAAATTTATTTAAATCTCCTTGTAATTTTTGGTTGTATTTTAATTTTACCAACGTAGTTATTTAATTGTCATTTGACTAATAATCAAGGACGGTTGATTACATTTCTATATAGATCTAAGCATGAGTAGCAAAAATTTGGCACTTTTTATGTTTCCTAATAGTTCGTTGTGCAGTTTCTAGAAAGTTAAGTGAGAGTTGCATTTTACTATTTTTTAATTAATAAGTAAACGAAACTGTGCGAGTTATTCATATTTTCTTTGATAGTCATCAATCAATACACTTTTCACTTTCGTTTTTCGATTAAATAATCATGAAAAAATTTGATTAATTGCAACAAAATTACGTTAGTATTTCCAGTAGACTTTGAATAATCAATTTTTATAATGTCCACTTATTTCACCATCTAACTTTTTCATTTAATATCTTTTTTAATTCATTTTCTATGTTCATTGCTAAAATTTATTTTAATTAGAAATAACTGAGTTTCTTTGTGTTACGTCCTACTAGTTACAGCAGTTTCATCGTTTTTTTTTTTTCGTTTCTCTTCAATGTGTATTTGTTTTTGTTTGAATTTAAGTTGTAAAAGTTAAGCTAACATCGCTTTCATCTCGCTGCTCTCCGCCGAATCAATGTAACTCGTTCCATCTGGAGCAACACCATCTTTTCTTGCTCCCTAAATGTACGTAAATAATGTTTTCAATAGAAATTTGTTTAATTTGGAAAATTAAATTCGACAAATGGTAAAAGCATTTTACCTTCTCAATGAGTAACTTGACGCATTCCTTATGACCTTCCCAAATTGCTGCTAATATCGCTGTAATTCCATGTTTATCTTTTGACTGCAACAATAAGAATTTATCAATTTATTATTACAATTTTTATTGTTTAACAATAAAAAAAAACCATAACTTACATTGACGTTGGCACCAGCTGATATTAAATATTCGATTACAGCTTTTTGGCCGTAATCAGCAGCATAGAGAATTGGTGGACGTCCATCGATTTCCTGATTTACATTTACTGCCTGTAATTACATTTTATTAATTTTTATTACAACAAAATTATGTTTCAAATAACATTTTAAACAAATGCAAATATCTTCACTCGTAAACAACATTTCCTGTCAAGTAATCATCAAATAAGTTCAATAAGACTTTATCATGAAGTCTTATAAATTTGATAATTCTAATTTAAATAAGTTTTGAATTAATTCAATTTAAGATTGATCTATTATATGTGGGTTCTTATGGAAGACAAATTGCCTTGCCCTCCAGAGTCAGTATTCGCAATGATTATGACGTCACAACTAAGTCCTCATCTGATTGGTCAAATTCTGAATGTTCCAATATGGCCGGCACACACTCAGCTGTTGTTCTTATTAATTCCTTACCGAAATTTCGTAAATAATGATGAAACTATTTCAAATTATGCCAGATCTACATAAGTAACATTATTATTAGTTAATTCTCCATATATCCCTTATATAATTTCAATGCGTACATTCAAAAGTAGGAAGAGTTTTAAGCAAAACAACTTGATGATTCATTTTGTCGCATTGTGAATGGCTCACCTTCTTCTCGACGATGTCTTTCACTTGCTCCAAATCACCGTTCTTAATGCCCCAGACGAGTTCACTCATATTGGTATGTGATTGTTGTTTATCTTGTTACTTATCACTTGTTTATGGAAATTTTGTTGATGTAAAGTCGATTCGGTTGCTCTTATCCGGTGTTTTTGTCATTAATGCTTGGAATGCGCATGCGCAGGAAAGTCTAAAATGACATTCAGAATGACAGCTGTAACCTACAACTACAAAATTGTCATGTCAATGTCGATTTGAACGTAACAAAAATTATTAATTAATTTAAATAATTAAATAGTAAATATAGTGTAGTACACAATATTTCTAGGGATTGTCAGGATAATTGTGTACCTTTCATAAAGTTGAAGGCTCAATAATACTTCTGACATCACCATTGGCACCACTGGTTGGTAACGAACTATAACATAATATTCCTAACCCTAAGTGTGGTTGGTACACCTAGTAGCAAGTAACGCCACGCAGTACTGGTTGCCTACAGTGGATCTACTCTGCATTTCTCACCGGTGTAATACTATAGGCAACCACTTGTACAAGTGAATCAAAGTTCCATTTCAACTGCCATTTGAATTAAAACAAGTTCTTTCAATTAAAACGAATTTATCGAAGGATATCTAATAAAAATGAAACAAAGGGTTTAACTATTGCATTGCTAGTTGTGAAGCAAAAAGTTAAGAGCGAAACAATGAACAAAACCAATTATTGCAACGCGCAATTAAACGTTGAACGGTTGAACAAATTCCATTGTAACGAAATCATTGGACCGTCGTGTCTCTAATCAATATATAAAGAGAGTTCGACGCGCAATTTAGAAATATTCGTATCAGGAAGACTACGACATGTTAGCCAAAACGTTGTGCGTCTTCGTGTTGAGCGTTATTTCGTGCAAGGCCCAACATCAAGATTACTTCGAGGATTACTTTAGAGATTCGGTAGACTGGCCGGAATCTCCACTTTACCCAGCATGGATGCCGATGCCTCGTGACGAAAATCAGGAAAAATCATTGATCAATGTTTTCTTTCGAGAAATATTAACGCAAGACGAACCCAGAGACCAAGCACGGGACGAAAATCGTCAGGAAGGGGCATTCTATCATTTTATTATTCTACCAGTGCAGAATGATGAATGGGCTAGACGAAGTCTATAATCGCAAGCAGCCGAAGGCAATCTTATTTTCTAACTAAAACTGTTAGTAAATTAATTATTAAGCGTGGAATGAATAAACAGATAAGAGATAAATAAAATTTTAAAGTAAACGTTGTCTTTCTTAGTCTTGTATGAGAACTCCATTTCTAATTGCAAAATCAAGACGCTTATCCTTGCAATTCGTGTTTATAAAATAAACAACGATGAATCGCTAGGTAATTCGTTTGACGATCCCATCCACAGACAGTGTTTCGCCCTCTTGGAGGTCATCAGTGTGGAGAAGGCATCCTCAAACGAACCATCCACGTTTATAAGCACGAATTGCAAGGATAATCGTCATTGAGCGATATAGGTACTGCTCAGGTTTGAGTCTTATACTACTACCTTGCTTCATTTTGGCATTTACTTGTTTTAAAATATAACAATTTATGTGGACTTTGGAATTGATAAACATTAAGAAATGGAAATAGCTAATTGAATTTGGCAATGTTCTACAATGAGCTCCTACTAAAGCGGGCTGAAAGGAAGATCCTGAGAAGAATATTTCGCCCCGCCAAGGATCCAAACACGGAGCAATATCGTATAAGGGCGAATGCAGAACTCCAGGACCTATACCAAAAGCCGGATCTAGTCAAATCAATAAAATCCCAGCGTCTAAGATGGGCTGGGCATGTCCAAAGAGCGCCCGACGACCGGCTGATCAAGATGGTATGGGAAGGAAATCCAGCAAGAAAGAGACCGCTGGGGCGGCCGAGACTCAGATGGAGGGACAACATCTTAAAAGACCTACTGACTATGCAGGTATATGACTGGAAGGAGGCCAT